>JAASFV010000720.1:0-16205 GCA_023334015.1 Globisporangium paddicum
GAGCTTGGCGGCCTGCAACACGACCTCGCACACCATGTGCTCCCTCCCGACCAACGGCAGCATGGCATCGGCGTCGAGCTGCAGCAGTACAGCCTTGCGCAGCCGCAAGAGATCGCTCTCGGCCTTGTCCTCGGCTGCCAACAGCAAGAGCCCCAAGCGCAGCAAGATGTCGCCGTCGTCCTCGGCCATCCTCAGCTCTCGCACGGTCGTGCAGTCTTGCTGCTTGCTGCTCACGGTGTCTATGGCAGCAGTGACCAGGCTACGACGCCGCAAACCAGGAAACCTTTGTCGCGAAAGAAGTTGGCACCACACCTGTCGCTGCGCCATGACAGGCATGCCATTGAGCTGGAGTACAAGGCTGTGTGCGAGAACTTTCTCGCCGTCAACTCGGACGTCGAGATGATACCCACGCAGGCAGCTGCGAGCATCCTTGGAAAGCGCGAGACACTGGCGTCTGTGCGCACAATAGCAGCAGCGGCACCGAAGAAGCCGAGTATCCGGTTGAGTGCGGAACAGAAGGAGCTCGGTTTCTTCTGGCACTTGGATAGTCATGCGACCCACAAGTTCGCTGCTGCTGCTGTGGACACGGACGCCAGAGCCTTGCGTAAAGCCTCGTCTCGCACTAGATCTAAGCAACTGGAGCTCAGGGCGCGGCGCACCGAGGCGGAGATCAAGGTGGCCGAGGAGCGCCTTGGTGTGCCGTTCAAGGGATTGGCTCCTCGCAGCCTCATCACGCTGAAATTTCCCAAGGATCACTTGGGCCGACTACTGAAGTTGATTCGAGCCGCGACGATCTCGATTGGGATAGAGATGTACAGCTTCACACCCTGCGAGATCGCTGCGGCTGTGATCAAGAAGAAACAAGAAGGGAAGCTAGTCCAAGTGTGCGCGAATGATCAACAAAGTGCACGCGCGCTCTTTCCCAGCGCGCGTTGCGTTAAACGGGCGCCTTTGGTGGCAGTTGGTCTTGTAGAGGGCGTAATTCTCCACCACCACGTGCTTGCACGCGACGAAGACGTGGCTCGCGCTTCTCCCACAGCAAAAGCATCCGACACCTTTCATATCAAGTATTGCATCATTCTCCACTGATGTTCAGTATCAAATCCTCACCATGTACACTATAAAGAGGTAAATAAACCCTCGCACCGAGTCGGGGACGCAAGCCACTCTCCTCGTACCAGTGGCGGGAAAAAATCACGCGAAAGGCGAGAAAGGGGCGCCATCTCAAAAATGTATTTTGTTTCCCTCGAAAGTCCGATTTCAAACCCATACAACCGCCAGTCAAATCGGTTGATGTTTTTGTCAACTTCATACAAACGCAAAGTCAATTCGGGTTGAGACCGTAAAAAACTGTTTTTTCCTTTCGCAGCGGAAAAAAACAGTTTTTACTCCTGCAACTCACTTTCTCATCCCTCACTTTCGCCCCCGCCGCGTCGACCGCAAGCGCCCTCACACCGCTTCCTCTCGTGCGTCGCCCTCTCAAGGCCTCTCTCTCTACCAGTCGCCCACTCACTCGGTCACCATGCGCGAGATCCTGTCCATCCACCTGGGCCAGGGTGGCATCCAGGTCGGCAACTCGTGCTGGGAGCTCTACTGCCTCGAACACGGAATCCAGCCAGACGGCCACATGCCCCCCGACCAGACCGTCGGCGGCGGCGACGACGCCTTCTCGACCTTCTTCATGGAGAACGGACTCGGCAAACACGTGCCGCGCGCCGTGTTCGTGGACCTCGAGCCCACGGTCTGCGACGAGGTGCGCACGGGTGCCTACCGCCAGCTTTACCACCCGGAGCAGATCATCTCGGGCAAGGAAGACGCCGCCAACAACTACGCGCGCGGCCACTACACGGTCGGCAAGGAGATCGTTGACCTCGTGCTTGACCGCGTGCGCAAGCTCGCGGACAACTGCACGGGCCTCCAGGGCTTCATGGTCTTCAACGCCGTCGGCGGTGGCACCGGCTCGGGCCTCGGCTCGCTCGTGCTCGAGCGCCTCTCGGTTGACTACGGCCGCAAGAGCAAGCTTGGATTCACGATCTACCCGTCGCCGCAGGTCTCGTCGGCCGTCGTCGAGCCGTACAACTCCGTGCTCTCGACCCACGCGCTCCTCGAGCACACGGACATTGCGGTCATGCTCGACAACGAAGCCATCTACGACATCTGTCGCCGCTCGCTCGATATTGAGCGCCCGTCGTACAACAACCTCAACCGCCTCATCGCGCAGGTGATCTCGTCGCTGACCACGTCGCTGCGCTTCGATGGCTCGCTCAACGTCGACATCACCGAGTTCCAGACCAACCTCGTGCCGTACCCGCGCATCCACTTCATGCTCAGCTCGTACGCGCCCGTGATCTCGGCCGAGAAGGCCTACCACGAGCAGCTCTCAGTCGCGGAGATCACCAACTCGGCCTTCGAGCCGGCGTCGATGATGGCCAAGTGCGACCCGCGCCACGGCAAGTACATGGCCACGTGCCTCATGTACCGCGGTGACGTCGTGCCCAAGGACGTGAACGCTGCCGTCGCTACTATCAAGACCAAGCGCACGATCCAGTTTGTTGACTGGTGCCCGACCGGTTTCAAGTGCGGCATCAACTACCAGCCGCCATCGGTTGTGCCAGGCGGTGACCTTGCCCGCGTGCAGCGTGCCGTGTGCATGATCTCGAACACGTCAGCCATCGCGGAGGTGTTCTCGCGTATCGACCACAAGTTTGACCTCATGTACGCCAAGCGCGCGTTCGTCCACTGGTACGTGGGTGAAGGCATGGAGGAGGGCGAGTTCTCGGAGGCTCGTGAGGACCTCGCGGCGCTCGAGAAGGACTACGAAGAGGTCAGCGCCGAGACCGCGGACGGCGAGGGCGAGGATGAGGAGTTCGGCGAGGAGTACTAAGCGCTCGACTCGCCAGCTCTTCCAGCAGCTCTCCAATTTCCATTTCCTGGGCCTGCTGGTGTCGGAAGAGCTCAGCGAACTCCATTAGAAGAGTTTGATGGCTGAGAAGGCACTGGAGGCATGAGGAGATTTTGCTTTTGTTTGCGTCCAGTCGTCGTCGCCACCGCATTTATCAGTTAGCGAGTAGTGCGGGGGGTGTTCGTCGGCCGCTCTTAAGAAGAACCCATTATCAACACGACCATTTCGTGATTTGAGCCTTGCAACTCTGTCGGATGGATAAAAGGTAGGATACACATGTTGTTTGTCTTTTACGGCTGGCTGCTGTCTCGTGGCCTCGGGTTCTTTCTTCTCTCAGGTTCAGTAGCAACTATCATTCGTTGGTACGTTGCTGAGAGGACTTGTTTGTTTCTAATGCTCAGCTCTGCTGGTTGGTGCTGTGGTTATGGACACGCAGGCTGGTTGATGGGCTGGAGGCAGCTGGTGGTGATATGGATACAATGGGGACTGGCTGACTGACGGCACGACCGCTGGTTCGTTCCTTCGTGCTCTCAAGAGTGTGGCTTCCACTCGACACAACGAACGGCGGTCGATGGACGGACGAACTTGGGCTCTTCGACTGACTAACTGACTGGCTGAGTGGACTGACTATTGGTGGATTGGCGGTTGGCTACTGGATGGACGGAGACAGCCTAGACCAGACAGCCGTAGTCAGGCGAGATGTGTAGGAAGACATCGTCGAAGAACTGGTCGCTGGTGCAGTCCATGTGGCTCGTGCGATCCGTGAACTCGTCGTCGACCTCGTTGAACGCCCGCACGTCCTCGTACTTCATCTCGACGGTGGCCGTCGGTAGAAAATCTCCTTGGTGGTCAAGCTGCTGGTGGAGGTTGTGGCTTTGCTGTGGAAGCCGGTAGTGGTGGCGGTGGTGGCTGTGGTGCGATGCCTGGTGGTCGAGCACGCAGCCGCTCGACGGGTGGTCGCTCATGTCCTCAGACTCGTCCGACGATGACGCCCCGTGCGCATGATGGTGGGGGTTTTGCATCATCATGGCTTTGCCCTTGTGATCCACTGACTCATGCGCCGCGTATGGCTCGTACATGCCGTAGGGGAACTTGGCGTAGAGGTGGTTGAGCGAGTCCTTGGTCGGCGTCTGCTGCTGTTGGAGCCGGTGCAACGACGTGTGGATCTCCGGACTGTGGAAGTGCTGGTTCATGGACTTGGCAAAGTGCGCCGCCTGCATGTATTGCTATAGAAAAGAAAGCGAGGGAGGTGAGAATTGTCAGAACCAATTTCCACAAAAACAACCAATGCCCACAAAAGGCCAAGATGGACGCACCGAGTGTTTGTTGCGGAACGTGCGCAAGTGCGCGGGCGTGGAGGAGAAATCGCCGAAGGTCTTGTCGCCTTCCGTGGGGCTGATGCTGCAGTCCATGAGCGTGGCGCCGTAGCGCGGGCTTTGGGTACTCGAGTCGTCATCGTCCGACTCGTCCTCCGAGTCTTCAAAGTGCTCGTGCGGGATGCGACCGGACGGATCGATGCCTGCATTAGCATAGTCACAGACACACATGAGCACACAAGTCATAGAGAACCATCGCAATGCACGAGCTCGTACCGTAGGTCTCGGGCGCCATGAGTTTATCGAGCTGCTTCTTGAAGGCCGCGAGCTGGTGCTGCTGCTTGTCGTTGAGCGCGCCCTGATCCTTACACCGGCTAAGCTCCTGGAGCGACCGCTTGAGGCTGCGCACTTTCCGGTACGGCCAGTGGCGGATGCCGATGGCGCGGCAGCGCTTCTTAAAGGCTGTGGCGCGCACGCCGAACTTCTCGGCCGCGGTCTTGAGCGGCAGGTGGAAGTGCAGCGAGAACGCCTCAAAGTTGCACGCAGGTGACATGTTCATGATGTTGTTGCTGTTGCTGCTGCGGGGCGTCGTCACGAAGGTACTGTTGCTGCTGTTGTGGCTCGTGGGGCTGCGCATGTACCCATCTTCCATGGCGAGCATCGTGTTAAGGTGCAGGCGCGGGTGGCCCATGAGCACCATTGGCTGGTGGCTCACAGGCGTAGGCGTGGCCGCGTCGAAGGCATGCGACGGCGATGGGCCGCTGCTGCTGGGGGGTGACGCGAGCATAGCGGAAATGCGAATGGTGGCTGGCTCTGGACCTCTTCGCCAGCGCTGAAATGACCGAATGAAGCTGCTCGTGAGGCCACGCATGCATGCATGCTGGATGCCATGGCCTCATGCTGCCATGGAAGGAAGGCGCAGGTATCGGTGTATACCTGGGGCGTATAGTGGTAGGATACGGTGTATAGTGTCTGTTCCGCGCAATGGAGGGCTTGCTGTGGGTTTGTATAGGGAGTGGTGTTCTTTGTGCGGGATGAAGTATACAGTTATGTGTATACTTGCTGACATACTGGTTATAAAAGCTTCCTTCCATTTTTTTTCTGCTTGTGACAGAGAGAGAAGGTGGGTCGATCCGGATACATGTTGAAGTTGTTGGTCGGAAACAAAGATCTCGCAAAAAAAGCGATCTTTTTTTGCGCAAATGTTGTGAACAAGCAAATGTGAAACCCCTTTCAAGCACTTGCGCGTGTTATCTGGTACGAATGTGCGTGTTTGTTTGCTTGTTTGTGCTCGTTTGCTGGATTTCATGGAAAAGCAATATGGTACTTGCGATGGATTGTTTTGGGCGTGCTTCTTTCTTTGACAGCAAGCGCACTCTATGCAAATGCAGAAGCTTGTTTGCTTGCTATCAATCGCACATGTGTTGCACACGCACAGCAACAACAACATGCTTGCTTCAGAGCCAATATTTCAGAGTGTGGCTGGCTTGTGTGAGCAAAGCTGGTTTGTGGCTGCTTTCAAGTTGCGCTGGCAGCAGTTTCAGTTGCCTTGCGCGCCGCACATTTGGTGCATTTTATCAGAGACAGTACTGGAAGAGTTTTCATGTTGCAACGCGCTAATGCTGCAATAGTACTGTACTCATTCAGTTGTCGAAACAAGGTGCATTCTTTGGGTTTTGTCATTATTTGTTTGCAAACAAAGCGAAAAGAAAATTCGAGCCGTTACTTGTTGCGGTGGTCGTTTCTGGATTCTCATTTTATTTATTGGAGCAAGAGCGGAACGTGCGGCGCGCAGGCACTTGCTTGCTTGCTCGTGCGCGTGTTTGCTTTCTGTGCGCAAGTGCCAAAGTAGCCACGGAATGATGTATCTGGCGCTAGCGCAAAGCAGCCATGGGCCGCAATTTGCTTGCTTGCGAGCGAGCCTCCTTCAAACAACACTTGTGACAGCTCCGCGTCCCCTCGTGCGCAATTAACAACTTTCTTTCGCAGCAGCAATTTTCAAAATGAATAGTAATAATATGGTCTGCTCTATAAATAATGGTCCGCCCTGTGAAACAACGCGCTGCTGAGCTCATGGCAGGCTATTGTTCTAAAGTATTTTGAAATCCAGGATGTGCAGCTGCGTCATTTGTGAGTGCATTCAACACACGCCCAGCAAGTCCAGCCCTTGGCTGCGCAGTTGCCCACAAGGAGCTGCGCACAAGTGGTCTGCTAGCAAGCACAATGGGTGGTTGCGGTGGCTTTGGACTCCTGGACTCCTGGACTCCTGGACTCCAGCTTGGTGGCGACCGAGTGCCACTACATGTAGCAGTACCGTTATTACAGTTGCAGTGAGCAGGGCTGCAGGCGATCTCTAGCGAGGTGTCCGTCCGGGAGCGTCGCCGCTAACGAGCCTTGTTCAGTTGTACCACTACCATTGACGACACGCCGCCGTTGTATGTGGTTGCTGAGCGCGCCAGTCGACGCTGACAGCGCTGCGTCCGCTGAGCAAGAGCCGTTGCTTTCACTGGGATGCTACAAAGTCGATTTCGTTGCTTCTCCACCTGGTCGGGGCATCACCACCTCGGTTTGCAAAAGGGCTGTCCATGATCAGGCCTCAGGCTTGCAGCCAGTCTTCTGGTGCTTTGTTGTGTAAGATGATGGTGAAGAACAATAGCCTCTCTTGTCGTCGACGCCCTTCGTACTTGCACACAAGTGGCACGAAATCGCGCTTGCGCATTGCGCGGTGCAATGATGCTGTCTTCAAACCTCACAACTAGGCAGGGCACATTTGTAGCCATTCAGATCACACAAACCAAATGAATGGCTGGAAATGTGACCTGGTCGGCGACGATTGGGGATTTCCCACCACTGAAGCACATGTTGAAGTTCACCCTTGTGCAAATTGCTGGATCGCAGAGTGAAAGCTGGTCCGCAAGTGGTTCTCTGAAGTCTGTTCATCGACCTCCTCTATGAACCAACAGAGACAACATCACTCCTATAGTCACAGCCTCAGCCAGCAGATTCTGCCAAGTCAAGCGACCAATCGAGAGCTTCAAGGCTCAGCCCAAGCACGTCCACATCGACAAGGTCGTGCAGCCACTTGCCTGCTTCTTGCGCGTTGACTCCACCTTTTGTATCACAGCGCGCGCTATTTTGTTTGGCGTTGACTACTTGGCACCCCAATCCGGCGCACTCTCATGCAAGAGGAGAAGCAGTGCAGCCTCACGGACTCCCAGCGTAGCGGAGAGAACCAGGCGGCCGCGAACGCCAAAAAGTCTCGTGGCTCTATCAAGTGCCCAGCAGAGACCCTGTCTTCTGCCAGAGAAGATACGCGCAGCTTGGCGACGCAGCCTTGAACAATCGCGAGTCAGCTCGTGTGTGGACAAAGGCGTTTTGCTGAGCGTCCGTAGTGAGTGCAGGATCGACTGCAAGCTTCGATCTGCAGCCAGCTTTAGAACTTGGTGGCACCTTTGTCTGTGACCATTGATGCACTCCGTTTGACTGTTGCCACTGTCTCGAAAAGTAACAGAGCTTCAATCAATTAGAGAGCGGAATCTTATTGCGTACGGTGGCAAGTCACGTTATTGGGGCACCCCTTTGGCCACTGAACAGAACTTCAGGATCACAAGTTGAAGTTGATGTGCGAACTGGTTCCTGATTCTCGATCGCAACAGGACGATCGTCTCTTGACGAAATACGTCAATAGGCTACGCTAGTGAGCACTACTGATGCTCCTATTGATCATTGGTCTCTGCAACAAGATCTCATAATCGACGGTCGAGAGGTCTCGACGAGAGCCTCCATTGACAACGCAAAGCTTGTACCACCATCAACAGTTGGCCTCCAGCAGCAGCACATCAATACACAAATCGGCAGTCACTATTGTGTAGGATTGTTCAACAAGCTCATTTGGTTATTCCCTCACAAGCGGGACAACCGGCCAGCTAACCCCTCCTCACCAATGGATCACCACTCGACGCATGACGAGCCACAAGCGCCTCGGCCAACGGAAGTCGACTCGTCGCAGTGCCTGGAGCCACATCCATTCAAGTTTGAGCCGCTCGTATGCAAGCTTCAGCCACCGCTACTGTCGGATCTCGACTTGCTGCCCGTGACACCTCCACCAGGTCTAGAATCCACCGCGTCACGACCATTGCTGCTCTGCTGGGTGTCAAGTACAGCACCCTCACCCAAGTTCTGCGAAGAGAAGACGAACAGCGTGAGCTGACTGAGCCTCCGAGCGACGCGCAGCGCAAGACCGCGGACGCAAAATCCACTCAACTCGTGCAAATGCTCGGTCTCGAACCCGTTCTTAAGTGATCAAGCAACACGCCAAGCTTGAAGCCTGTTGAAGGCAAGTTGCAGGGTGTCTTGCGTTCTTGATGAATAAATTCTCATGCAACTCTTCGATCACGTTTGAAAACAAACAAGGTGTGCAGCAGCGCAAATGCTTGCTTCCTTACGTCAGTTGTTTTGCTTTGATCACCCTGTCATTGTCACGTCTGCATACATCCTGGCCACTTCCTCGGGCGAGACCGCGTCGCCCGTGTGTAACGGGTCACTGCTGCCTGTGGCATGCGCGCGTCGCATGGGGAAGGCCTTGGACGCTAGCAAATGCAGCAGCCGCTCCTTCGCAAGCAGCTTGTCCACTAGTCGCTGTCGCTCGGCGCCGCCGAGTCTCGGGTCGAGAAAAGCAGAGGCGGTCATCATGATTCCACCATTGCTGTTGCTGCTATTGTTGCTCATGGGTGGCAGTTGGCTCTGGTGCGCCATGATCTCGACGCGCACGTCCTGAATGCACTCCTTGAGCACCATCTCGAGCTCCGTGCGACCCTGTAGCTCCTGTTTGTAGGAGGCGCGCACTTGCTGCAAGTTGCGCCGCTCTACCTCGAGCAATCGCTTGAGGCGCTTGATGATCTCCTTGTAGCGGTTGTCCGCGTCAGGGAGCGTCGCCATGGACGGCATCATGGCGGCCGTGCTCGGTCGAGTCGCTGCCATGGACGATACATTGTTGCCGCCGCTCATTTTGGGCAGCGCGCTTGTCGACGCCGAGAGCGCTGTGCCCATTAATGATGACCCATTGCTGCCGTTCGGGAGCAGCAGCGTCTCTTCCTTGAGCTGGTGCAGCTCGCGCTGCAGTGCTTCATATTCGTTGCGCAATCGCACGTTGTCCTTCTTGACGCCCACGAGCTGCTTGACGAGGAACTCGCGGTCGTTCTCTTGGGTCGTGAACTGAGTCTTGAGGCGCTGGTTCTCGCGTGTGAGGCTCTGGTTAAGCCGGTCGAGGCGGTCCGCGAGCTCCTTGGTCCACTCTACTTCCGTCTCGAGCTGCTTGCTCTTCTCAATCCAGGCTGACGCACCGTCGTCCGTCTTGTTCTTCTCCGACTCGAGCTCTTCCTGCACACTGTACAGCCGCGCCCGGAAGGCGCGCAGCAGGTCCTTCTCTTGCTCTGTGTATGGAGAATGGCCACCGTAGTGAGCAAAGCTGGAAATGAATGAGCACACCGAATATAGATCGCACCTTGGAGGATCTTGCTCGTGCGGTCCTGCACCTGGTCGACGCTCTCCATAATGCTGCGGTGCATCTGTCGGATGTGGTCCAAGCTCGCGTCCAGCGACCCCTCCTTGCTCTTCTTGGCGCGCGACTCGCTCAGCTGGCCCTCGAGCTCGCTGATGCGCACTTTGTACTGACGCTCGCGTCTCACATAGCTCTCCTATAGCGTGTTCAGCAGAGTCACGTTAGAGATAGCCTCACACATCGATAGTATTTGTATCACATCACCTGTCGGCGATTGAGCTCGTCCTGCAGCTGCGTCACGACGTCGCGCTGGTCCTGCGTGTCGCCGTGCTCGTCGCGCTCGAACGCGACCGCCGAGTTCTGCTCCGCGACGGCGCTGAGTCCCAAGATCTTGGCGCGGAACTTGGTGCCTTCTTCGGGCATCCCCGACTGCGTCCACCACACCATCATAGTGTGAGCAGCTCGTCATGTGGACTAGAAACTCACGTGCCGCCGTACCTTTCGCGCGAGGGGCTTGGCCAGCTTGACCACTTTGCTCGGCATGGCCACAGCCGCCCCAATCTGTCTGTATCCTGGCTCGCTCGGCTGCTACGCGTCGTTGCTCAAGTCGGCATGCAGGGAGCTTCTTCCAACACACGCGGACGTGTATCAGCTTTGCGCGTCGCTGCTGGAAGCGGTCATTAAGCCATAAATAGACCCCCATACGTCGCTAAAAGTAGCGCAGTCGCGGTCATTGCGACCAACAGTCTATTGCGGTCGGTCACTTTCATGTGCCCATGTCATGTGGCTCTTGGCATGAGTGGACAGGGACACGCGAGGCCACCATCATCATCCATGGAAGCCACCATGCGCATGTCAACCTCCCACTGTCCTCTGACTACTGCCACTGGCTTGTCAACTCAGAATCAGACTCAGTTTCACCACTTCAACCAATCAAAATCACCTATTTTTCTGAATGGTGGCATATCCCGTCACTTGGGCACCATTCGCGCCACCGAACGCATATCATTGGCGTGCGAATCTGGTGGAGTCCACACTAAATTCGCGCGACATGTTGAAGCCCGCACTCATTTTGCAACATTGCACCAAGCACCAGCCGCCGAGACGAGCGCCATGGGGAAGACGCCGACGGAGCACTCGCCTCTGCTCCACGATGCGACGGACGCTTCACCAGCGCTGCGTCACAACAGCGGCCGCAACGGTGGGCGTGGACGTGGACTCGCAGCCGCAGTCGCGTGGATCGCAAGACGAGCGCGGCGCCGCAAGCGCGAACTTTTCTATGTGGCGATCGCAACTGCTGTTGTAGCATCACTGCTGGCGTTTGCGTTTTTTCGTGAGGACACGGCGCCGGCGAGTGTGGTCGTCGGCTCGATCGATGGAGAAGAGGTGCGATCTTTGCCTCTATATGGGCATTTGGTTTTGTGTTGTGCAGCTCGTAGAGATGCTACTAGAGGAGCAAGAACACGATGGCGTTTCTTGTGTTCTGGTGTATTAACTGCTGAAGTGATGTATATGTGTCCGTATGTGCAGTTTGACGCGATTGTAATCGGCGGCGGGCCAGCAGGGTCGGTCGTCTCGAAGCTGCTCTCGGACGACCCGTGGCGGAAGGTGCTGCTCATTGAGGCGGGTGATGCGTCGCAGGCAGAGCTAGGCGGCAAGGTGCGAATTAAAGGATTGTATTGTTATTTTGTGAAAGGCAGAATGTTCGCTTGCATGCGCTTGAGGCGTTTGTGTGTGTGGTGTGATGCTAACGTCGCTGTGATACTGTTCTTGTCATGTCAATGGAATCAGGCGCCGATTGTATCTGCATTGAATGTGGAGGGGCTCACGCCCTTCGATGTGCCGTTCTACTGGACCAACGTCGCAAACACGCCGCGACTGCATTGGGATTATCCGGGTGTGAACGTCGCGAAAGCGCTTGGAGGATGCGGGATCCATAACGCCATGTTGTATGGTAGGCAATGACTACGACTGCTCAATTGGTACTATCTTAATTATCTGGCTGCTGAGCTAATTTGTTGTTGATGTGTATGAAATTTTGTTAGTTCGTGCACTTCCACGAGACATGGATCGCTGGGCGATGAAGAACTGGACGTGGGCCAAGGCGCTGGAGATTTACCTGCAGATGGAGGATTTTGAGGGCCCCAACTCCACATATCACAGCAACCAGGGGTTCGTGCGGACGAGTGAGCCTGGGTTGCGTGACCATCTGTCGGAGGAGTTTATCCAGGCCTGTGAGCAGTATGGACTCCCTCGCACAGCAGACTTCAATGCGCCGGGTGGCCGCTTTGGCGCTGGATACTATCACTTCAACACTCGCAACGGAGTCCGTGAAAGTGCTGCTCGCACATTTCTCGGTCCACTTCTGCTGGGTACTGCGCAGTCTCAGCAAGCCAACTTCCGCATCCTGCTTAACACCGTTGTGTCGGTACGTACAGCAGCGCTTTAGTGAATATGAAGTGCCTGTGTTTCTACTAATGCTGAGTCCTTGTCTGCTTACGTAGAAAATCGTCATCAACGAAGCAACTGAAGCCGAAGGAGTGGAGATCGTTGGACCGGATGGCGTGAGCAAGATGGTCCGGTTGTCCAAGAGAGGACATGTGATCGTTACTGCTGGAGCAATCAACACCCCAAAAGTTTTAATGATGTCCGGAATTGGAGATGAATCAGTTCTTCATCGACTCAACATCACGGTGAAAAAGCACTTGTCGCGAGTTGGTATGAACCTGCAAGATCACCCAGTTCTTGGTGTCACGTTCGAGAGTTTGGCTCCTCATGTCTTCGACTTGCAGTGAGTATTATTGCGGATTGTGTCAAAGATATGTGTACGGACGCGCCAAGATGCTGAACTTGTTATCGCTTTGGTTGTGATGGCAGAACCGAGACGGAGCATTATTTCAAGGCAAAGGATGCGAATTCAAAGAATGCTTCCAGCTACGGCCTACTGGGCTCAGCAGGAATTAGTGCTGGCGCTTTTCTCATCCCACCTGGATCTACTACTCCAGAAATCCAGCTCACCTTCTTCCCGCGCAAGTCAGAGCCCCACATCTCCAATAGTTCGGGCCTGAACCACACTGCAGAGATCCTCTTCACTGTTGCTCTCCTCACCCCGAAAGCTCGAAACCGAGTCATTTTGGTTCCGCGAAGCAATGAAAGCGACGCTGAGCTTGTCCCGCGAGTCGCATCTGAGGTGCCAGAAGTGGAGCAAGAGGAGCATCTTCGAGGCGATGACGTCTGGAAATTGTCATGGGGTGTCAGTGTCGTTCGTGAAATCGCATCAGTCCTAGGTACGTTGTGCTCTCTGGCAATTGATATGTATGAGTGCTATTAGTTAATGATGCTTGTGTTGCTTTCTTCATCCAGTGAAAAAAGGGCTGGCGGGAAGAGAAATACTACCTGGAGCAAACATTCGTCAGACTGAAGGTGCTCAAGCCAATTTTCTTATATCTAGCCTTCATGACACGAGGACTTACTTTTGTGTTGTACATTGTAGATTTGAACGCGTGGGTTCGTGGCGCGGTGTTCCGAAACTCCCATTGGGTGGGTAGTGCAGCAATGGCGAACTCGGAGGAGGAAGGTGTCGTGGACAACCACTTGAGAGTGTTTGGAGTGAAGAGGCTTCGAGTTGCCGACGCATCTGTTATCCCTGCGATCCCGAACGGCAACGTACATTCTTCCGTGTTAATGGTTGCGTCGCACGCTGCCGAGCTGATTCGAACGGACGAGAAACTCACAGAGAGGTAGTCGCCTCGCCAGTCAATCAAGCTGATGTCAGGCAAGTGCGTGCACGAAAGCTGTAAAGAATTGTATTAAAGTTTGCACCCGGTACGGTTATATAACTCGAAAATGTTGCTTCCTAGACAACATTTCTGTGCCTGGTACCTCTAACGTCGTGCTGTGAGAACTCCAGGTGGTCAATGTTCCATATCTAACGCCTGAACAGATATTCGGAGTACTCCATGAATGGTGATGCTGACCGCTTTGTCGCATTTTCTAACTGTGAGGTACTGAAACAGATGAGAGCATCTAACTATGTGAGAAGTTTCAGGTCGCGACGCGTATTATTAGTCTGCAGTGTAATTGAAGCAAGCAAATAGATGGTGATGGCCATCGCTACGTGCACTTCCGGAAAGTTGTGCACGAGTGTGGCCGCGGTTCAAGATGGTCAAAGACAGAGACACGCATCATGCGAGTACTGCGCCAGAGCTTGCGCTACGTGCAACCGAGCTCCAGTACGAAGCCATCATGCAGAACTCGCGACAGTACTTGCAGCGTCGAGATCTGGCGTCATACGATGAAGCTCCGCTGTACTTCGCCTGGGAACGATTGTATGCGACTGCGAACGCAAACCTGAGCATCGACTTCATCAGCGAAAACCAGTTGGAGTTTTCCCAACGCAAGGAAGCCCGATTGGCTCCACGTCGGGGAGTAATACCTCAGTTTACCTACTTTGACACGAGAAATCGTCGATCAGCATCGGCTTCGTCGTACTTGCGCTCGTCAGCGTCACCATCGGTAGTGCGACTCATGGCGCACCGCTACCGTCAAGAAGCAGCAAAGATGAGGTCGGCGCGCGCGTTAACGAGGCAACCGACAACGGCCACAGAGAGAGTTGGCGAAAGGGAGAAGAAGAAACGGCGCAAGCGTCGTAGCAAGGCAATTCTGGAAGAGATCGAAAACGAGCTCCAGCGAGAGGAAACGCTTTTTCGTTCCAGTCGAGGCGAGCCAGATTCAACTGCAGAAGACGACCAACTCAGTCACCCAAGCTCGTTTTCAAGTGACGCAAGTGATGAAGGAGATCCGCCCTCAGTTGATTCAGTGGAGAACAACTCGCTGCGAAGTGCAACACGACCGGCGGCAATTTTACCTTCGAACGCCTTAAAGCCCTCAGCTTTGCTCAGATCGGACTTGTCGCCAGTGAAGAAGAACCAGCCATTTGCAGGGATCGGCGGTGGATTGGTGAATCAAGATGCGATCAACGTCTTCAATGTCGTCGACAATGGTCTTGAGCAAAGTCACGCATTATTTTATGCCAGCTACAAGACCCAGCTGGCAAAGCAAACCAAAACGCCAATGACGAAGCTGTTCACAGCCTCCCAAACTACGGTCAGTAAGCCCGATGCTCAACAGGAGCGCACACGAAGAACGAAGTCTACTTCTTTGCCAACTCAACCATTTCCTGATTTCGGCACCGTCGACGACACACTAGATAGTTCATTCGACGAGGACGATACAGTCCATCCAGTGTCGCAGCAGCAGCCGCAGTCGCAGCGGGTGTCGTCCACAAGGAAACCCAGCGCCGTAGACTCCGACGGTCACTTGGACCTCGCCGAGAGTGACGACGACGACGAAGAATTCAGATACGAAGTCGAAGGTACTGTCGCAGCCGTTGAGGACCGCCGCAGCTCGTCACGGGTGGCGGCTCAGCAGCAGCAACAACAACAACTCTCACAGTCTCAGTCTGCTCGCCGCAAGCAGAGCTCGGTGGCTACGACGGACGGGTACACTGGTGCAGGCACCAGAGCAGTGGCTGACGACCGCCGCTCTTCTCGCGCGCCAAGTTCGCAGCCGTCAGTGTCGCAGCAGCAGCCGCAGTCGCAGCGGGTGTCGTCCACAAGGAAGCCAAGCGCTGTGTGCACAAAAGGTGGTCCTCAGCAGACTTTAACCGATGTTGGCGATTTGAAAAGCTTTGCGGATTGGCCCGTCCATGCGCAGCCTTTTCCAGCAATGCCTCATCAGCACTTAGCGTCTTCGATTGTCTGGCCTCCAGGAATTGAAAGACAGATGAAGACGCTTGAATTGGACTCCCACCACCCAATTGCGCCTCCCGGAATGGAGCATCTGGTGACTGAAGAGCAGTGGAATGAGTACTGGACGTGGCTCAACTGGTACTCTGCGTGGCAAGTCTGGTATCTGAAGGACAGCAAGTCAAAGAAGAAGAAACGAACTGGAGCCAACCGAGTCAACGTGAAGAGGTCGGCGACAGAAAGCTCAGAGAGCTCGAGCAGGAACCAATCTCCGAGGAGCACGAACTGGTGGCTTGACGTGTCAGAGGAATCGCGAAAGCAGCCAAACAAGACAAGGTCGGCAAAGGGCGCGCGCGAATATCGCGAACGAGTGCGAGCGGACTGAGCAGCACTGCATCAGTCGAAAGAGAAAGGTCAGTACTCCCATATACTTTTCCACGCATTGATAAGCTGGGGCAGATTTATGAACATCAGAATATGCTTAGGCACGAATCCTATTTTAGGCAAATTCAAGTTCGGCATGCCTGGCACAAGTGGCGTCTGGTTCGCCGAAGCGAAGTCCTCGCTGGACACCACCACGTCAACGCGGTGGCAGCATACATCATCTTTCTTTGGAAACGGCTCGATTGACGATTTAGCCTTCTGTTCTCAATTGCCATTTGACACTACTATCTAGCTTATTGTACAATGTGTCACAGTGCTGGGGGTGACGAGTCAGTGCGTGTGTCCGAAGATGCTGC
>JAASFV010000721.1:0-16197 GCA_023334015.1 Globisporangium paddicum
AGGCATCCTGTTGGCAGAGGAGATGCAGACATACTGGTAGGTACTCAATCTTGGCTTTAACTTCGTTTGGCGATACCATGTAGCGAGTAGTCCAGCACTGCAAGTCTGCAGTAGTAATGATATCGTCAAATATTTCTGGAAGTCACCGTAAAGTGTGCGCAAATATTGAGTTATGTGGCCAAGCGTTTGACTCGTATATCATTTTTTGTTTATTTCTTAAACGCTCGATCCCGCAGCTCACAACTAAAGGCAATGGTAAGGAGGCAGCATTGCTGCGCTGCAGCACGTCCACGTATCGCTGTATGTATTGACAATGAGCTGCTGGGATCGAGCGTTTGGCATTCCTCAATCCCGTCGTGCCCCAGTATAATATCCTCGTATGTTATGCTAAGCCTAATTTACGGTAATCCGTTTTTTGCCGTAAATTAGGTTTGACATAACATACGAGTATATTATCTAGTAGAGGACTTTAATGTTGAAAATAATCGTGATACCCATCCATGCCTCCCAGATAATCATCTAACGAAGGATTTTGAATAATCAGCCTTTACCGCACCGAAGTTTTTAACGGTACCGGTAGCCAGCAGATTCAAGCAAATCCCCCAACAACTGCCTCTCTCATTCCGCAATTTCCCCAGCAGCGCGCAAGCAACGTCACCTCATCCCGCAAGTACGATGCTGTCCCGCAAGCTCGCCTTCATCGCTCTCTCGGCCGCCGTGGCCGTGGCCGTGCTATCCCCAGCGTCCGCCGGTGTGAACGCGCTCGCCGTCGCGTCCCCAGCGACCTCCACGGCGTCGCTCGTCGCCCCCGCGACCAAGAACCTGCGCGGCCTCATGCAGGCGGACGACACCGAGGATGCCGCCACCGACGACAATGACGACGCGGTCGAGAATGAGGCCGACGCAGTTGAGGATGAGGCCGACGCCAAGGAAGACGAGGACGAGCGCGAGTTCGAGGCCGACGAAAAGGTGGAGAAGGACGGCGAGAAGGACCGCGAGAGCAACGCTGACGATGAAGATGACGACGACACCGCCGCCGTGGCTGAGAGCAAGGGCTTGACCCGCGAGGAGGCCGAGAACCAGCACGCGCAGATGGAGCACACCGACACGCAAGACCGCGAGAGCACTGAGGAGGAGGATGCCGAGGAGGAGGTCGAAGAGGCTGCGGAGCACCCGACGACGGATGCTGAGCGCTCGGCGGACGAGACCGAAGAGGCCGAAGGCGATGCGGAGGATGAGACCGAGGACGAGCAGTAAAGGGTAAAATAATGTGCACATGTGATTTTCTTTTCCAATGAGCGGCAAGTAAAGAGCTGCGATGCTGCATACTATACACGCAGGAGCAGGCGCATCCTGAACAACAAGGACCCTCTTCTCATGTCAGCGCGTGTCACGAGCGAGAACTTTTTCGGTCTTATTTGATTCCCTCTTCAAACAGACCATCATTTCCTATTTAAATCGTTCGGTTTACCTGTGTACAATGATATCATATCAATTTTCCAACCCAAAGTGCAAATTCCCACACACACAACAACAGCAACAAGAGAGCGCGATGTCGACCAACAAGTACGACCGGCAGCTGCGCCTCTGGGGCGCCGACGGCCAGCAGCGGCTCGCGAGTACGCACGTGCTGCTGCTCAACGCGAGCGCCACGGGCGCCGAGACGCTCAAGAACCTCGTGCTGCCGGGCGTGCAGCGCTTCACGATCGTGGACGACCGCGCCGTGAGCCTTGCGGACGTGACCAACAACTTCTTCGTCGCGCGCGAGTTCCTCCACGAGCCGCGCGCGCAGGTCGTGACGCAGCTGCTGCTCGAGATGAACAGTGATGTCGCGGGCTCGTTCCGCCACGCGAGCCCCATGCAAGTGCTGCAGACCGGTGCGTACATACTACGCGGACAAAAAAATGTCAACCTATATACCCTGTCTAATAGTAGCATTACGTGTAGAGCCTGAATACCTGGACCAGTTCACGCTCGTGATCGCGACGCAGCTGGATGAGGCAGCCGTACAGCTGCTGGGCAAGCTCTGCGCGCAGAAGCAGCTGCCGCTGCTCGTCGTGCACTCGACGGGTCTGCTGGGCTACTTCCGCCTGCAGGTGGCGCAGCACGCGATCCTCGACTCGAAGAACGACCCGCCGATCCACGAGCTGCGGCTCTCCAAGCCCTTCCCGGCGCTGCAGAAGTACGTGGACGAGTTCGACCTTGATACGCTTTCGTCCATCGAGCACGCGCATGTGCCCTTCGTCGCGATCCTGCTCAAGGCGTCCGCGGCCTGGAAGGCCTCGCACGACAACAGGCTGCCAAGGTATGTACGGAGTTGATCCAGGCTGTGCCTTGCAGTTCGTATTAATGACGTCCATATATTTATTGAATTATTTGTGTTATCTTGCAGCACGTTTCCAGAGAAGGCCGAGTTCAAGCAGCTCATCCTCTCGATGGTGCACGGCGGTGTCGGCCACGAAGTTAACTTCATCGAGGCCGCAGACAACGCGTACAAGGCGTATGTGGCACCGCTCGTGCCCGACGAAGTCGTGCAGGTACTCACTACTGCACGCGAGCTGCAGCTGACGGCGAAGACTCCGGAGTTCTGGCTGCTTGCGCGCTCCCTGGCGGACTTTGTCGACATGAACGATGTGCTGCCGATCACGGGCATCGTGCCGGACATGACGGCCTCGACTGAGACGTACGTGGCGCTGCAGCAGGTGTATGTGAATAAGGCCAAAGAAGACGCGACCGAGGTGCTGGCGATTTTGAAGAAGCACCTGGAGGCGCTCCAGCTGCCTGCCGAGCACATTGCAGTCGACAAGGTTGACGCGTTCTGCAAGAACGCGTACAACATTGGCGTACGTGGGATTGTTTATATTGCCAACATTGTTGTGGAAAATGGTGGGGAGGTATCTAATTTTGTGATTTGTTTCATATCATCATTTCTAGATGCTGGACACGAAGACCATTGCGGAGGAGCTGAAGGCTGTGGATCTCTCAGGAATCGACCTCGAGGACGAAGACCAGAAGCAGTCGCCGCTTATCTGGTACTTCCTCGTGCGCGCGCTTACGGCGTTCACCTCGGAGTTCAAACGCCACCCTGGAGGCCTCGATGAGCTCGTCGACAGTGACGCGCAGTGGCTTCTGCAGAAGGCGAAGGCACTCGCTGCAACCTCCAGCGCTGAGCTCGCAGACTTGATCACTATCGACCACGCGAAGGAGATCACGCGGTCGTGCGAGGTGGAACTGCACAACATTGCCGCGATCATGGGCGGTGTCGCGTCCCAGGAAGCCATCAAGATCATCACGCACCAGTTCGTGCCGCTCAACCACACGTACCTCTTCAACGGCATCGCCGGGGTCGCCGCTGCGTACGATTTATAAGCCAGCAAACCGGTGCGATCACAGCTCTACAATTCCTTGGAAGGTACCTACTATTGTCGGTTAGATATATTCCCGAGTGCTGTCTGAATTCTACGACTTTTCTTTGCGTCTGTTGCAACAACCGCGCTTGGGGCAAGATGCTTGATTAGTTGCTTCTTACTTGGCCGAAGGAACCCCCGCACTAATCTACATCTCTAGACTATCGTACCAATGTTTCAAGTGGTCTTCCCCCCGAAGCATAATCTATAAAACCCCATGGGAAAAATACTAAGTCCTTCAGAGTAGACCACTTTAAGAAGAAAAAAATCTCCACGTACGTGCGCTCGTCTCTTGAGTTCGGCTTACGTCTTCGTCGGCCTCGAGGCCTTCTCTTCTTGCGTTGACTCTCGCGGCTTGAACGATTGGCAGCGAGTCTGCAGATGTGGTGGTTTTGCTTTCTGGTCGGAAACAGCAGCTCCCTTTTCCGGTCCCGATTAACCTGTCCAGGAACTGCTCACTTCCACCAACAGCAATAACACGGTGGTGATGATGAGCTGACAATGGATTGTTTCAAATTTACAGAGCTTCGCCTCCAAATTGCTGGCGCTGTTGATGGTGTTGTGCTGCTGGAGCTGTTGATGGGCTCCCTAAGGCCGCTCGTGAAGAACGACTTCTTATCGACTCGATCTCTCGTCGCTCGTCGGAGCATCGCGAGCAAAAGCACTTAAACTGGTACTCGCGCAAGTTGGCCTCGCGCGTGCGCACGTCTTCATCAATGTCGATGTAGCAAATGCAGAGCTCGTCGCCCTTGCGGATGTCACGTACGGCGACCACGTGCGCATTGCCGTCTTTGGTGTACAGCACTGTGCAGTTGGGCTCACAGCTGTGATTCATGGTACAGATAATCGGGAACAGCGCCGTGCCTTCAACTCCAAGAAAGCCCTCGCTATGCGACGTGTGGGTTGCGTGGACGCCAGCATCACCGCTACTGTGTTGCTGCTGCTGCTCTTGCTGTCGCTGGGCTGTCAAGCGTGCTTCTTCGTGCTCGAGGACGCGTCGCACGCGGTTCACGACCTCGTTCTCATTGATCACCAGGTTGTCGGTTTCCGAGTGCACGTCTGGGTCCAGGATCTCGATCAGTCCTCGGAACGGGTGGTCGATCTCCATGCTCACATTGTTCATCTCAAAGAGTCCAAGCTGCGCGGCGAAGAACTCAAAACTCAGGATGCTCGCGCACGAAGTCCAGACATCGTCGACCGAGAGCCCATGGAGCTGGTCTTCGCGCTCGAGATGCACCAAGTTGCTCTCGATCGCATCGAGGAGCAGCTGGTGCGTGTATGTGAGCAGTTCGCGCAGACAGTGTGCCTCGATGCCATCTCCATCGGCTCCGTCTTCGACTCTTGCCAGATTCGCCAAATTCGCATTGAGCGCCTCACGAGAAATCGTCGTTGTCGGCTTTGGTCCGACAGGGTTGCTGGTCTCAGATCCATTGGTACCTGGTGATGTACGGTCGCGGTCACGTTGACTCTGGAGCTGGTGGTGCGTACTGTACTCGCGGCCAAAGGCCTCGACATCCATGTTCATGGACGACACGTCCCCCATATGCTGGAGCTGCTTCTCCATCATCACGACCTCCCACCAGGGCTTCTTGTAAAACATGTCCATGGGCTCGCGGGTCTTGATGATATCGCGCGTCGCGAAGAACCGGCTGAGCAGGCGCGCGATGACCTTGGCGACCAGCAGGAAGATGTCGTTTGTGTGGCGCATGTGCACGAGAAACTGGTTCATGGCCGCGTACGGGTCGTCGCGCGGGCACAGGATTGAGTGGTACTCGTGGAACGCGCGGATCTGGCACAACTTCGAGCAGTACATCTCGCCGCAGCTGCACATGGCGCCGGGCCCCGCGAGGCCGCAGTTCTTGCGGTTCACCTTGAGCTGTTGGAGCGCCAGGTCGAGCTCGTCATCGCCCACGGCAGGGGGCTGATCACTGCTGCTTGTATCACTTCGCTGGGCGGCATTCCAGCGCGCCGCCATGTCATGCCACTGGGACTTGTACTCAGAGAGCAGCGGCACAAAACAGTACTGGCAGGAGCGCAGATGACCGCGGTTCTGCTCGTGCTGCATGGCCACGAAGGGCGCTTCGGTCCAGATCCGCGACGACTGCTCAATGTCGCGGTCCGCGTAGATCGCTTTGCCCTTGATCTTGCCCGCGAAGGCGCACACGACGGGGGCTTTTGCCTTGGAGATCACGAGATCAAAGTACCGCGTTGTGAGCGCATCGTTCGCGCCGTAGGGCGCTGCGAGGCACGAGTGGCGATCTACAGAGTACAAAGTTATCAGCATCAGACCCAAAGAGCTCAAACAAGGATAGACAATCGCTATACACCGCACCGTACCTGCGGTGTAGGCTCGGGCGCTGGGCAGTCGACTGTGTTGGCTCGGGTTTGCGTCTGCAGCAGCTCCGGGGAGCGTAGGGAGGGCCGAGAGCGCCGCCTGCAGTGGACGCATAGCCTCAACTCGGTGGGTCTTGCGCGGCGGTGACGCCACTTCCTCCTCCTTCTCCTCTTCGGATCCATCCTTATCGTACGCATACGCATTGTGGCGGCGACTGCGGTAGCCGCGCGAGAAGGACGCCAGGTCGGCCTGTCGCCTGTCGAGCGGCACGAGCGAGCTGTGCGCAGGCGTGGCCGTCATCGTGGCCGCGGCTGGCAGGGGATCGGCGCCGGACGCGCGCCACTGCTGCTGCGCGGAGACGGCTACCGCCGCGGGTGAGTACGTGGTGGCGTTGCGCTTCCCCATGTCTCCAGGAGCTGTTTGAGCTTGCTGGAGGGAGCTGCTCGTGTTGTGACGAGCTCTTCTTTGGCTTCGGTGGCGCTGATTTTGCGCTGTTTCCTGAAAGACAAGGATAAAGACACTTGGAGTTTGTATGGCGCCGCGTTTTCATGCTATTCGAGAGACCTGTCAAACCTGAAATCGCCCTAAATTTGGATCGCGAGGGAGGGAAAATGCGAATCAGGAGAACTTTCCAGAATTCCAATGGTCAAATGAAATTGTGACGTGTCACTCAAACAACCTGAGTTTTATTTTTAAGAGATCCAGCCATCCCCCGCGATGGAGGCAAGGTTCATGACCTCCATGCCAGTTTGGAAGTGTGATTATCAATACGTAGTAGCAGTTGTTGTCACTGAGCAAACGTTACCTGTACGTGGCTGTATAGTTATCGTCAGTAGTTTTGTTCTCGTGAGAGTATTTATTATCTGGTACCAACTCGCGCTCGAGTGGGCTTTGGTTGATTTTTTTTGAAAATGAGAAACAAATTAAATGCATTTACGCCTTGAGCTCCGCTTCGCAGCGCTTGCAGTTGCACTCGAACTGGTACTCACTGCGTCAGCCACAACAGCAAATAAATAGGAACGCATTAGTGATGTTTCTCATACCGGTAACCCATAGGCGAACACATTTCTCTCGATCAAATAAAGAAATATAATAAAAAACGAAAACTCACCGGAGGCACTCGTGACGATCCGCGACGACCTGGTCCACGTCAATGTACGAAATGCAGAGCTCCTCGCCCGCCTGTAGTAAAAACAAATAAGTAAAATAATAAGTCAGCTGAACCTTCCCCAACAAAAATATCCATCCCCACCGAAAAAGAAATAAATAGACGTACCTCGATGTCGTGGACCGCGAAGACGTGCGCGCTGCCGTCCTTGGTGTAGAGCACCGTGCAGTTCGGGTCGCAGCTGTGGTTCATCGTGCAGATGCCCGAGAAGAGCGCCGTGCCCTCGACGCCGACAAAGTCGTCATCGACCGCGAAGCACTCGTCATCTTCGTCGTCTTCGCTGTGGCTGTGTGCATGGTCGTGGTCGTGGCTGTGGTCGTGCGCGTGCTCATGATCGTGGCTGTGGTCGTGACCGCAGCCCTCGCCTTCCTCGTCGTCGTCGTCGTGGAAGTGGATCTTGTGCTCCTCAGAGAACTTCTCGAGTGCGTTCTTGACGCGCACGAGCATGGCCGGCATCTCCTTCTTGTCTTCGGAGCTCGCCTCAGAGAGCGCCTCGCCGAGTGCGTGGAACGGGTGGTCCACCTCCATGCTGATGTTGTTCATCTCAAACATGCCGACGACGCGCGCGAAGAAGTCGAGCGTGAGCACCTCGTCGGCCGAGCCGAGCACGGCGTCCACCGAGAGCCCGTTGAGCTCGTCCTTGGCGGCGAGGAGCGCGAGGTTGTCACGCAGGCCGACCATGAACGTATCGTGGGTCTGTGCGATCAGCGACTTGAACCGGTCGCGGTACTGCTCGAGCGTTTCGCCTTCGTCCAGGTCGTCCTCGGACGTGATCACGTCCCACCAGAGCATCTTGCAGAACATGTCGACGGGCTTGCGCGCTGTGGCCATGTCGTGCGTGGTCACAAAGCGCCGCAGGATCTTGGCGATGACCTTGGCGGCGAGCTGGAAGATCTCGTTCGTCACGAGCGTGTGGTTGACGAAGACACCCATGGGCGACTCGTTCTCCTCGCCGTGGGTGCATAGGATCGCGTGGTGCGCGTCGTAGGCGGCCTTCATGCACTTTTCCGAGCAGTAGACCGTGCCGCAGACGCACTTGACCTGGTCCGCGGCGATGCGGAAGACGCTGAAATAGCTCTCCTCGGCGCTCTTGCCGCCCTCCTTCTGCAGGAACGCGATCGCGTCCTCGAAGTCCTGCTGCGTCGCCACGGGGGTGGCGGCCTCGGCCGCCTCGTCGCCTTCAGCGCTCGACGTCAGCACGCGCTCCCAGGCCTCCTTGCTGTTGATGAGCGGCACGAAGCAGTTGCCACACGCGTCGACAAACTCCTGTGGACACGCGTGTCAAAGAAGAAGAAGAAACGTTTCGTCAGAAAATCAGAAAGAGTGGGCGGTGGGATAGATGGGTGGCGCTCAGTGGCTGTACACTCGCAGCAAGCATCATGGCTACAATCGACAGGTTACTCGCAGTGCACTGCAGTGTACATACCTTGTTGTCCTCGTGCTGCATGGCGACGAAGGGCGTCTCTGTCCAGACGGGCTCGCCGGCCTTGAGCGCCTTGGTGGCGAAAATCGCCTTGCCCTTCTTCTCGCCGGCAAAGCCGCACGCGATCGGCGGGTTCTGCAGCTGGCCCGCCATGAGCTCGTCAAAGTACGCGGCGACGACGGGCTCGTTGGGCTGCATTGTGGTGGATTCCGCTGGCGCCATTGCTTTTGATTGCGAGTCGAGTGGATAAGATGGCGTGTGCGTTAATGAGTGAGGCGTGTGACTCGGGAACTGTAAACTTGCTGGCGTCCAGTGGAAACGGATGAATGGCAACGCTCTCGCAGCGCGTGGCAGGCAGGCAGGCAGGCAGCTGGGCGAACGAGCAGGGAACGAGGCGGCCGCGGATGCTTTTTCGTGCACCTCCCACTCTGCCAGCAGCTCACCAGATGGACCCACGAGCGCTTTTGGCCAGTCAAGGTTGGTACGTTGTGCCGCATATCCGCATATCCCTCTATAAATAGATATATCTCATTTGAAATTGACCTCTGGAATGTAATATGTACCGCTGAAGATGGCACATCTGGACTGATGGTACCATTTTAAATGGTACCGTGTACCTAAAACACACAAATCAGATCCAAACCAAGAGCTTTTCGAAGCGACGCGACGCAATGCTGCTCTGACAACGAAGCAGCGACGGATGGGAGTGACTGTGGGCGTGCGACTGACATCTCATACGAGCGAGCAAAGTGCATAGAGTGGTGGAAGGGCAAAAAAACAAGGTGCGTGACGCTCGATGCGCTGAAGCTGCGCGGGTCGTCTGGTCGAAAGCGGTTCTTTCCAACGCAGCATGACGAAGAGCCCTAGTCGTCGCTATGGGCGCAGCGCTACTTGGTTGATGCTGGCGCTCTCTATTGCACTTGTCTCTGATCGCTTGATACGTGGTGGCGGTGGCATACATGCTGCGATGATTGGCACATTTGAGGCGACCCACTGCGCGCGATGCGACGGGCTCCAGTACTGCACCGCGATGAACGGCAAGTTGTTCTTCGACCCTGTCTACGGCTACACAAGGTGCGCTCCCTATCATAAAACGTGCGTGTGAGTGACAGTGACTTACTATTATCGTATGATTCAATAGAGAGGCGACGACGCAGCTGCGGAAGCAGGGCGCGTGCGAAGACCTGGACGCCAAGACGCTCGCGCTCAGCAGCTTTGGCGACCAGTTCCAGTTCAAAGACACGCCGGCCTGCCGTGCGCTCGTGTGGAACTATCACTGCCTCTCGTGGGTCGCGGCGACCTTCCAGCGCGTCATCGGCAACGTCTCGGTCTCCTGTGCGACAGCCACGGACGTGGCGCCGCTGCCGCTGCCGCCCTGCCGGTCACTCTGCGTCGAGGTCGCGGACAAGTGCGTCTACTCCCACTTCTACCGCACGTACCTCGAGAACGTGTGTGGCAATGTGCCGTGCGTGAGCGAAGATGAGGAGATGCTGAGCGCCAAGACTAATGCGTCCAAGACGCAGGCCGCCTGCGTCAAGGCGCCCTGGGAATCCGTGGTCAATACCACGTTCTCGCGCTGCTCGATTCGCGAATACGTCGTGCCAAAGGCGGCAGCATTGCGGCTATCACCTCCGCATCTATGGATCGTACTGCTCTGCGCTCAGACTGTCGCGTGGATGTACTCGAGTCTGGATTAATTAGGGGGCTTTAACTTATGTTCGTTGCTTACTCTCGATCTACTTCATTGGAGCTCTTCGTCTGGAAATAAAATGAATGGTCGTTGGCCATCCTTATTTGTTGCTGGATTCATGCGAGCGAGTCGTAGCCATCGCGTTTGCGGTGCTGAATGAACGCGAGCACACTGGCGCCGAGCACAAAGCCACTCGCGATCCATCCGAGCGTCACGAGGACACCGGAGCCACTCCCATGGCCAGCACGCTCGCCGTGGTTGCTATCCGGTGACTGCTCGACCGTGTGCATCGCGTTGAGTCCCGTGAGCTTGGCGCGCATCGACTTCTTGGGCGTGAACGTGTCACCTGGCCACTTGGAAAACTCGCTGAGCTTGAGCCACCACGCAGGGTAACCGGGTGCCTGCATCTGCTCGGGCTCCTCGCCCGTCGTGACGTACCCGTCGCTGAACTTCGCGACGAGCACCCAGGCGAACTGCCACCAACGGTCCACAACGAGCGTCGCAAACTCATTGCTTTGCCTCTCCACGTACGCGTTCACTTTGGCGTCGTCTTCGTCTCCACGCCCACGACTCTTCACCGAGCCAAAGACTGTCAACGCGTGCTGCTCGAGCTGGGCGCGGGTCGTGAATGCCTCGCGCTGCAGACTGCTGGCCTCGCGACGCACCTCCTGGTTGATCGCGTTGAAGCGCAGCAAGCTCCAGTTGTTGACAAAGTTGAACGCCCACCAGGCTGAGCGAGGGTGAAACTCGCTCTGCTTGCCCACCAAGTACGAATTGGGCAGATCCTTCTGCGTGCAGGCAAATGGCACGTACACTGAGCCGTGTGGCGCCCCCTGGGCGTACCAGGCGACGCCACCGACCGCGTCCGGCAGCTCACCACGGATCTGGAGCACGAAGCTGAACATCGTGCGGTACATGGAGATTGGTCGCTCCCAGCCACCCGTGACGCCCTGCGGGTTGCCGCCCCACCGCACGGGCGAGCCAAACGGGCCCGCGGCAATACCCTTGGTCATGTCGTACTTGGTACCTTCGTAGTGATCGCGCAGCAGCTCCATGACCGTGTTGAGTTCGATGTGCGCGTCGGGTTTCACCGAGAATGGGTATGTCGCGTACTCGGAGAAGCTCCCGAGACGGGCATCGAGCTCAAGCGACGGGGCGAGCACGTCAAACACGCGCCAGATGCGACGACCCGTGTACAGCGGACCGACGGCGTCCTTGTCGGCGAAGCCGTAGGCGGCCGTGAAGTCAAAGGCCCTGTCCGACGGGTCCCACCAGCCCATGTCCTGGGCAAACGACTTGACATTGGGCGACGCCAGAAACCACTCGGGGTCGTGCAGGTCCATCTCGCGGATCGTGAAGCCGTTCGCAAGCGCGGTCACGTGGTTCTCGGGCACGCGCTGCGCGGCCCAGACTGCGCTCGTGTTGCCTTGGCCCGTGAGCACGTGGAAGACCCAGACCTCGCCGCGCTTGTCACCAATCACGAGTGCTTCCGCCGAGTCGCCAAAGTCGGGCTTGGTCGGGTCGCCGCTGTCTTCGCTGTAGAAGCCGTACTGCACCGCCAGGTCGCCCATGGTCGCGACAGCACAGCGCGCACTCTCACAGCGCTCCAGTGCGACCTTCGAGAGCTCTGCGATGCCAAAGAGGTTCTTCCCATGCCCCCCGGGGGCGTCAAGCGCCCAGCCGACCGTCTTGGCGCCGCAGGTTGACTCACCAATGCTCAGCTGCACCTCGTTCATCATGCCGTAGTCCTGGTCAAAGTACGCAAATGTGTGCGGCACCTGCGGGATGAACCCGAGCGGCTCCATCGCTTGCTCAAGGCTGCTGCTAGGCGCATAGTGATGCCCGCGCTCATTCGAGACGAGTCTCGGAAAGCCGCCAAAGAAGTTGTACACGGCCCGCTGGGCGCCAGCCTCGTGGTCCTGGGCGGGCACGCGCACGAGCCGCACGTCTGCAGCGCCACCGCCGGCGTCGTCCGTGTGTGCGATGAGCGTCGAGCCGTCGACGGTGGCATTGCGCCCAACAGCAATCACTGTGCACGCGTCGGTCACTGGCGAGAGGACCAGGAGCGCGACGCTCAGCAGGGCAGCAGCGGAGTTCACGAGCCCTCGAGGCGAGCGAGTGGGCTTCATGGGATAGGACTCCGGACGCTCGCTTGAGCTGCTGGCGGGCGCAGAATGCGGAATGACAGAGAGGCAACCTGGTGCGGATCCGGATTTCCAGGGGAAAAGGCATGAGACAGTGTTCGGAAGGGGCGTCTTGTTTGTTTTTGCGATTGCGCACGTGCGGTCGGAGCTATTTTTAGAAAAAAAAACTTAGTGCAGTTTCGCTGTCGGTTGCTGAGCTATTCCTGTGAAACGATGCATTCTGGGACTGTGCATGCACCAGAATGCGCCGCACGCACTTGCTAAGCGATGTGGTTGGCTCGGATGGCGCTGGCCTGGGAAGTAGTTGCCACGTCACATGCTTGCGATCACTTCCCATCACCTCCCAGGTGATCGCAAGCATGTGACGTGGCAACTACTTATTGTGTGGAAAGAAGATCCGTTCGCGCCGCTTCGCAAACAGATTTTGAAACGGCCATTGAAGTGAGGCGTTTCACTGCAACTTCAACTTGCAGGACCATCACTCTGACAGTTGGTGATCCACTGAAATTTTTGAAGAGCTACATTAGTTGGTTTGGTTTTTATCAGTATCAGCAACAAAATCTGCACGCACAAATGCAAGAAGAGGTGGCTGGGCCTGCAAGATAAACTGCAAGCATGCAGCTGGAACAAGTCTCGTACTGTCAAAGGTGTCGCGTGCACTAGCTCTAGCAAACGAGTAACATTAATGCGTAAGTATGACCTTAGTAGGAGAACATTTCCTCTTATCAATACCTCCGTGGACCTCTTGATGATACTAGAACGCGGACGCGATGGCAGCGATGAGCTTGGACGCCAGCTCGTCGTGGCTCGGCAGCTTGCCTTCCGTCTGCAGTCGCTGCTTGATCTGGTCACTGTCGAGGTCTTGCGAGCTTTGGAAGAAGCTCAAATGGCTCGTTGGTTGACTCGCGTCCACCATCGTGAGCGCCACCTGCTTCCAGATCGCTCGCAGACCCTGGTGAACGCCGATCTCGACCGTCTTGAACGTTGTCGATGGTTCACCGCTGCGGTCACGCGAGTCTGGGATCGCGTAGAAAACCTTGAGGATCGAAGATGGCGCGCCGTCGTTCATCTCGACGTGAATCAGTGCCTCGATCTACAGATTTGCCATGCACACATTTACATAATTAGCATGAGCTCATGCACCAGCAACATAATAAATCACAGTATTAAATGGGAAACGTACCGAGTAGTGCTCGCCCTCGGGCAGGTCACGCACGAAGAGCTTCATGCCAAACTCGAGTCGGGTTTTGCCCGTCTGTTCGTCGTGGACAAACGCGTGGTATTGGAAGTCTCGCACCTGTGCAATTTCGACGGCTGGGATGCCGTCGAGCGGCATCCGGAATGTCTGTAGTCGTATGCATGCTGTCGTAGTTGCGTCACTCGGGTCGGGCTCCGAGGACGTCGCCGCGCGCCAGGCACCAATGTCCACCTCCATGTTGCCGCTAGGGCGACTCGTGGCGCGGAAGAAAGCGCACTCGTCCGAGAGCAGACTCTCAAAGAACAGTTGTGGCGATATCTTCCCACCAAGACTCTTCTCGAGCACGACCCTGAACTGCTGCGGGGTACTCTCAAAGAACGGGACACTTGTGGAGAGCTGCGACAACGATTTTGCAGCACCAGCACCCTGTCGACTCAGCCGGCGCTCGACGTATGGGTTCCATGGAAGTTTCGTGGGCAGCGATGGGATGCTCTCGTGCTTGGCGTCACCAAACAACGTGATGATGCCCTTGATCACCTCCATCGCGAGCGTGTGCGGCGGGAGCGCCGTCTTCGCGCCACCGCCAGTTAGATTCTGTCGCACCGTCGGCAGTGCACTCGTCGACGCGGTCGTTGCATTTCGTCCGCGGCCTTCCCTGGCCAGCTCGAGCAGCAGGTCGCACGTCCGCTTGGCGCCCTGGAGCGCGCCTTTCTCGACGAGCGCGGCAAACATGGTCGGACGCGTAAAGTACACCCCCGTGTGACATCGGACCTGCATGACTGGTGTGTTCACGGGCGACGGTCCACCCGTGGTCGTGTCCACGAGGTCCTCGAACTCGAGTATGGTCTCGATCGATGAGCAGTTGCTGTACGGCGTGCTCAGCGTGTACGCCTTGGATCGGAACGTGGCCTTGTCCATCGTCTTCTCGTTTACGATGCATGAGTTGTACTGGTCGATCGCAATGGTCTTGAGTGTCAGTGCACTATCCCCCTTCATGCTCTCGTTCGCGGTTGATACTTCAGCCGACGGGCGATAGCTGAGCTTGCGGATGTAGCCAAAGTGCGGGTGCATGTGCCACTCACAGAGTCGCTTCTCGTCACTCAAAGCCGTCACACCACCACCGCTCGCTGCTGACGCACTACTGCTCTCGTGGGCCTTCTTGCGGTCGTCTTCGTTCATGAGCAGCTCCAGAAATTCTCTCACGGTGCAGCGCGTGATTGTCGTCGAGATCACTTCGGTCATCTGCTTCTCCTGGAGCTCAAAGAACTTTTTCGAGGACGGGTCTTCGATCCACGGTAGCGACACGTGTGTGCGCTCGGACACCGTGAGCACCGGTGGCTGAAATGTTGTGCCCATGGCCACGGGAAGCGGCGCCGTCAGCGACGTCTTGGATGTCGCCTCGACGCGGTCACCGCTCAGGAAATTGTCGTTCGCCAGGTACTCGAACGCCGATAGATCCGACGCGTACGTGAGTGCGAGCGCGTTCGCAAAGTTCTTGGACAGGTAGATGTTGTCGCGGGACTGCGAACCACTGGTCGCGACGGCTGCGCTCGCGCTGAACCCGCCGGCTGCCATATTGCTATTCGCAGTACTGCTGCTGCTTGTGGTGCTCTGTGGACCGAGACTAGACGAGAATGACGTGCGCCGGTTTTTCGCGAGCCACATGCCCTTGCCGAACCGCGACGAGCACAGGATCATGTAGATCGTGTTGCTGCACTCCTTGTCGCCGCTCGTGGCCCCGTTACCGCCGCTGTCGTCGGGGCGCTGCAGCACGCGGAAGGACTCCCAGCCCGCAAATTTTTTGGAACTCACGACGACGCGGCTGACAAAGTTCTGCCCCACATAGCGCTGGTAGATCGCCGAGAGGAAGCCCCAGTGGTGGGTCTTGCCGCGCGCGACGTGGAAGAGACACGACGCGTCCGGCGAGCTCGTAAACACAAGCTTGTGCTGTGCATTGACCTTGAGGAAGAGGCCCGTGGTCGGGTCCATCAAGTAGATCGGCGCCTCGGTCTTCTTCTGGAACACGTGGTCGGTCAGGTTCTCCTTGACCTGGTCGTACAGCGACTTGCCGCTCGTGCTCGCCGAGAGAAGCTCGGACGAGTTGGAGCTGAGCGCCACGTCGCGGCGACGCATGCGTGGGGTGCGGTGGTCTGCGAGCGCCATTGCGGGCGACGAGGCCGTCGCGCCCAGGCTCTTGCGCGTGGTCCAGCGGTCCAACAGCGCCTTGGAGAGCTCAGTGCGCGCTCGCATGACCTCCGAGTCGGCCACGTCGTCGGCCATCGGATCGCTAGCCCCGCGCACGAACATAAAGAGCCGCTTAAAAGGGTGCAGCAGCCGCAGGTCCTGCACAAACACGATCGAGAGCAGCGTCGGCAGCAGCGCGAAGAAGGCTCGCGTGACGGGCGCCGTGTTGGCGAAGCGCGATGCGAACGCCGCGAAGAGCAGGAAGCTCGTGAGCAGCGACGGCACGAGCGTCTCCACGACCGTTAGCTGCAGCGTAGGCATCGGCATCACCGACGAGGAGGGCGGCGACGGAGCGGACGGCGCCATTCTCGCTGCTGAGATGCCGATTGTGGATTGCGCTCTTGGACAAACACGCGAAGCATCTGACTTTCTCAAGAGAAAGTCGGATATTTCGAAATTATACGGATCCAAACTGTACACGGTAGGTACTTTACCCTATCTAGATACCGGTATACCGAAAAGAGTGTCAAAGCTCGCGTCGTTTCGTGCTCTCAAAGCTATGAAGACGCAGCGAATTGGCGCTCGCGGTGGCAGCAGTGGTCAGGAGATCTACACGAGAGGCACGCAAAGTTCACGTCATGATGTAGC
>JAASFV010000722.1:0-16165 GCA_023334015.1 Globisporangium paddicum
AAATGGCTGCGGCAAACAACAACCTTGTCGTTCAGTTCATGTATAAAATGTCAGAGGGGGAACATCACGTTCCACAGGTTCTCAGTAAATTTATTCTCGCGGGAACATGACTGTCGGACACAACTAATGTTTTGCGGTACTCACAGTAAATAGGTGCAACATTATTCTGTCGCAACAGGTCTATCCAGATAGGTGCAACTTTAGCTTTGAATAGAGCAACATAACGCACACGTGCAATTTTGACCAGCATCAAAAACACCACGTTACGAGCAAAACCATGAGCAGCAGCGATGAGAGCACTCGTGCAGCAGACAGTGCTGTCCATAGCGGCACCGCATCATCTAGCCACCAACATCCACAAGAAGAGCATCAGCAACACGATGTGGGCGAGTGGCGCCGCTGGATGGGCAAGCAAACCCGCGACACCGGCAGCGCCATCGACGCGAACCTGTCGCTCTTCCGTGTTGGCTGCCTGCTGACGATGGTCGGGTCGATCGCCGCAGTCGCGCGGTTCAGTGGAGCTGTGAGTGTTTATGTTACTGGGCATGGTATATGCTCTGTGTTTTGTTGATGTGCTGAACTGATATGAGTATGTCTGTGTGTTTAATGGCAGTTCCAGCGCTTCAATCGCATTGACGACATTCCGCCGTGGTACTTCTCGCGCCACAAGAAGCTCCGCGTGCGTATGATGCGCCAGTGCGGCGACGATCCGAGCGTCTTCTACGTGTATCACACGCCGTTCCTGCGGCGCTTTGTGCTGCAAGACGTGCTGCCGCCAAGCGACCTGCTGTTCAGCAGCAGCGACTCGAAGAATCTGCTCGCAGTGCGGCCGTTTGGCGTTCAGGTGGACGAGAGTTCGCACGAGTGGTTGTTGGCGAACTTTGTGTCGTCGCACCGCTACATGACGATCCAGTTGCTGCATCGGTACGTGTGTTTTTATCTATCCGGTGGGCGCCTTGACCTATGGATTGGTGGTGACTGACGGATGCTGTGCAACATACAGGCTCACTAATACAGGTATCGATGAGAACAGCACAGTCGCAACATGCAACATGTCCTTACGAAGGGTAAGTTTCATTAGATACGATGCCTGCCATCTAGAACGCCGTGGCTGATACTTGTGCGGCTGCTTATAGCCACTGTTCCAGCGTGACTTTGCACAGGAAATCGTGGTGAACGGCTTTGGTGAGTGTTCTCACGAGTCCATGGACAAGTACGATGATGGAATGTAGGTGGCAATGCTCTCTTGCCTAGCGCTCTGCTGCTGTATATCATAAGAGACTGACTTGATGTGCTCTGTGGTATCAGCCGATCACTTGCGCCGCTGATCAAGCGCCTGCAACAGCTTGAGACGAGCCAGAGGCACGCACAGGTGATGCAGTACGGCATCTGGAAGGACTGGCAGGAGGAGAAGCTCTCGAGCCGAGTTGTCTCTGCTGGGAAGCGCGTGACTGCGAGGGGATTCCAAAAGCTCATCGATAAGATCGCGCATTAGATATCGACAGAGATGCTTAGAACAGTTATCATGGATACAAAACTGGTGAGCTGTTAAGCTTACTGCGCGACACTAATGCATTTGTTTTGATGAGGGACAAGCCGCAGCAATCGGCTCGTGTAGAGCTCGATTGGTGCTAAAAGCTCCTTCTAAGCTCTTGTGAAATGGATAGCGCGCCCAACAATCATTCAGTCACTCATGGCCATGAATGCTTTATCCGTAGCACTTGATTGGCACGTCGCTGCCCTTGTCGGCGCACTGGCCGCCCTTCTCCAGGTAGCGCTGGTGGTAGTCCTCGGCCTGCCAGAAGACGCGGAAGGCCTCGATCTCGGTCACGATCTCGTTGTCGAGCACCTTCTGCTGTTCCTCCTTGGACGCGATCGCGGTGGCCTTCTGTTCCTCATCGTGGTAGTAGATACCCGAGCGGTACTGCGTGCCGACGTCCTCCTTCTGGCGGTTGAGCGTCGTTGGGTCGTGCACTGCCCAGAACTTGGCGAGCAGTTCCGCGTACGAGATCTTGCTCGGGTCGAACTCGATCTTGATGGTCTCCGAGTGACCCGACTTGCCCGAGCACACCTGCTTGTACGACGCGTTGTCCACGTGGCCCTGCGCGTAGCCAACCGTGGTGCTCACGACGCCCTCGACGCGCTGGAACGCGAGCTCGACGCCCCAGAAGCATCCGGCAGCAAAGTGCGCGACGCTAGTGGTCGTGGTCTCTGAGTCTCCGGCCATTGCGCTGATATCTTGTGAGCTTCTGCTGGACGACTGCGGTGTGCGAGGCGAATTGGTGAATGAGCAGCTCCTTACTGCTGCGTCATTCATCTCAACCCGAAGATCAAGCCAATCAATAGAGTTTGAAGAGTGCTTCAAATACTGGACTTGTACACACAGCATGTGTTTACGAATGTTTACGGGATCTGTCAAATACACCAATCAAAGAGCTCAATTCAACCGTGTAACTTGTAACATGCAACACATTCGCCGCATTTCTGGATGTTGATCAACGCGAAATGCACCAACAGGATCGCTGTTCTGCTAATGGCGTTGTGGTGCTGGACGAGCATTCGCTAATAAAGTAGATCGGTTCATGTGCAGAGCATGCAAGTAATTTCACCCCACCGGTGCAGTGGACGTCGACAGCAGCTTCACGCGCTGCCCGATGTACGTGAGCGAGAAAGCTGGGCTCAGTCGCTTCAGCTCGATGCCCCGATACGCCACGCCCAGGTACTTGCCGTTCTTGTAGAAGCTCAGGCGGCCGTACTCCATATCGAGCAGAACGCCGACCACGTCGCCATCGCGGAACGGATCCGTGTAGTAGTCAATGATGTCGTGCAGCTTGTGGCCCGTGCCGCACGAGATGCCCCAGAAGATGCCGCGATTCAGGATGCTGCCGTTCAGCGGCAGGTCAGCGGATGCAACGCCAAGAAACACGCCCTCACCGCCTTTCGAGCTCTGCAACTTCACTTCCCAGTACTTGACGCCGCTCACGACCTCAACGTTGCCGAGTACCGATCCAAACCCTTTCGCGACTTGGATTGCGGCAGTATTCTTCTCCTGAAGCACCATGTTGTACGAACATTTCCTCGGATCATAGCGCACAAGCGGCGCCTGCAGCACCAATATCGGATGTTTCGGGTCTGCGCCGATTGTGCACTCGCTGATCACCTTGTCCGGCTTAATCTCGTACTTGTTCACCGAGTCAGTCTGCACCAGCGTGATCGCGATGTCGTCACCGAGCTCTAACTTGCGCCGCACAGCGTCCACCATCTCGGAGCCTGGGCTCGTCAGTGGAAACGGCAGCGCGAACTTGATACGATCGGTCTTGGCGAGCGCGTAGAACGTGAACACGGGCGCAGTCGCGACCAGTTCTGTGTGCATGTACGCACGCCCCCATGGGAACTGCACGCACGCAAACTCGGGGGCATCTCCGCTTCCCGAGTGATCTCGGCAGTCGGCGTCAATGTCAAAGCGGGCTGGTGGTGTGGTGACGGACTCGTCGCTGCTGTCGTGTGGACGTAGCGCGCCGTAGCCGAAGGGCGTCGCCACGGTCTTAGGCGCGTCGTGCTCCAGCATGATCTCTTCCTCTTGGGTGGCTTTCTTTTTCGATGGAGCTCTTCTTCAAACTGCTCAAAAGAAAGAAACGCAACTCGTATTTAAAAGAGAAGATGCTGTACAATCCCATAAACCTGTGATATGTTATAGTTGTTTCATTATCCGGATGAAATGAGCACTTGTCAGTATCTAACATCCTGTATAAATGAATTATATGAAGCGTACTTTAAGAATTATGCAGCAGTTGAAGTTCCAATGCCTTTTCGCAAGAGAACAATGAGAGAAGCGGAGTGCTTCCCATAGTGAACGCAAGAGAGATCGTTTACGATCACCTTGTCACCAACTGGAGCGTCGCGAGCGAGCGACCTGTCGTCCGTACGCCCGTCAGTCAGCAGCCACACGCTTGCGAATGGGAGCTGTCTGCTGTCGCTGCCACCAGGCGACTCTCGACGAAGACCCACTGCTGCTGCGAGAGCTTCAATTGCCAGCGCAACCAGCAGCGAACAGCTCAAACCGCAATACCAGAATGAATGCCGAGCAGACCGCACGCTCGCGTCGCGCCAACTCGCTGCGCCGCTCGGCCGCTGTGCCTGCCAACATGAACGTTGCACAGGGCGCAAGTGCTGGACGGAGCTCGTCGCTCCCGCCTCCGCCACCACCCGCACCGCCACGGGTGCTCAGCCAGACGCTCGCGAACTACATTGCATTCCCGTTCCCGTTCGCAAAGAAGTATCATGTGCGGCAGGCCGGTCGGAGTGCCAGCTATGGCGGCACAAGCAGCAGCAACATGGATCACAAGTCGGCTATGCGGAAGGCTTCTTCTGGAGTGGAAAGTGGGACGAGTGCCAGCGCAAAGAAGAAGCCACTGTCACTACCAGCGTCCCTGCTTGTTGGATACGTTGGCGAATATTGGCGGAAGACTCCGCGCGGTACGCTCGTGCCGCTGTCGCTGGTCGAGTGCTGCATCCGCAGCATCAGCATGCGACTCATCCACGACCCAGATACCGCGCTTCAAGTGTGCGAATGCAGTGCAAGCGATCGCGATGAAGATGATGATACAAAGCAGCAAGCTATTGCAGTTCCGACAGAGATCGCAGCGGCGATTCTCCTGTGGCTCAAGCAGCACGACCAGTTAGAGAAGGAGCAGTTCCAGATGCTGGCGCCATTTCTCTTCCACGAGTGGAACCTGAAGGACCATGCAGAGGTGCAGGATTCGTGGTTTGACGACATCCCGTTCGCTTCACTGCAACAATTGCGAAGTATCAACGTATCAGGCTGCCATCAGCTGACGCATCTGGGGTCGCAACAAAGCTCTTCGCACCAGAAGCATATTATTGACACATTCCCGAGTCTGACGGTCGCGAATTTCCAAGGATGCCAACAACTTTCACCCAGTGTGGTCGACTTGTTGCAGTTCTCACCGTATCTGACGGCGCTGAACTTGTCCGGATGCCGCAATATTGACGACCGCAACTTGCTGGCACTTCGACGTCTGGTGCTTCTCGAATCGTTGGACCTGGTACGTGTGTGTTTCTCTTGCTGATGACGAGTCACTGCTGACTATGGTTGGTGTGATGGTAGAGTGGATGCAGACTCGTGACTGAAATTGGCATCAAGCATCTTGCGGGACTCAACAAACTGGAAAAGCTCGTGCTTGGACGCTGTCTAAAGCTCACACATGCAGCTTTCGAGGCCTTTGGGACTTCGTATCCGAAACTGAAGTTCCTGGACGTCTCGTACTGCCACCTGTGGTAAGGAGATTGCTCATTCGTATCCCCGCATTATCAATAACTGCGCCTGACGTTGTGCTCTGCATTATACAGTAATGATGCGTTGCGCCATATTGGAGAGATCTCTTCGTTGGAGACGCTGATCGTGCGTGGCTGCAATGACATCGGCAGTGATGACCTAGCGAACTTGGCTGGCCTGGCGAACTTGAAGTACTTTGATGCACGCCATTGCGAGGAGATCCACGCGCTTCCAGCGACTTGGGTCGACATTCGAGTGCTGCTTCTCGCTCGGACCGCTTTTGGTGAAGCGGATGCTGCGGTTTTACAGCATATGCCGAAGTTGCAGGAGCTGGATCTGCGAACGTGTCGAATTTTGAAGAGGTATGTAGAACTTATACTTCACTTTTTGGGCGATTGACTTTGATTTTGACAATGGCGATGCGTTTTTATAGGGGGATTGAATTTATTAGTCGCTTGAAGGATCTCGAGCGCCTTGTGTTGGCAGAGACCGCGCTGACGGATGCAGGTCTTCTCGAGATTTGCAAGAACATCAAGTATTTAAAAGCGCTGGATATTTCCAGTACTGAAGTGACAGACGCAGGGACAATTGGACTCGCAAGCCTGAAGGAACTGGAGATTTTGTGCATGGACACTTCTGGGATCTCGAACCGGTCGCTGGCGAATTTGACACTGCTCCCGCGGCTTGAGAAGCTGGATCTGTTTGGAGCAAGGTAAACTTCTGTATTTCTCTTTGGCATTGCTTGTGCGATGGATAGGAGTGCTAACTTTTCCGAACTTGTAACGGTCAAAATTCAGCATTACGGACAATGGACTGCTTCACTTGGTGCCTCTACGACGGTTGAAGGAGCTGGACATTTGTGGAGGAAACATCAGCGACCGAGGCGTGGAGCTGCTTTCCAAGATCACAACTTTGACGGCGTTGAATCTGAGCCAGAACAGGTATGAATGTACCAATTTGCCTAATGTGGCTGGCTGGAACTTTGTGCTTATACTTGAACGGCTGCTCTTATATTTCTCGCGTCAGGAACATCCACGCCAAATCGTTATTCTACATCCGATCGCTCCACGAGCTGCGGTACCTCAATTTGTCCAACACCAGTGTATCAGCTCTCTCGCTACGCCATCTATACTGTGCGTTGAGCTTTGCTAGATTCGGTTTGGATGAACCGGTCATTTGTCTAACTTGTAGCTGTGTTTCGTTGGCACAGCGCTGAAAAATCTTGAGACATTGTCGGTGTATGGATGCGCGCTAACGGCGAGTCACATTGACGTGCTGCGAGGTAAATGCCCACTCTGCTTGCTTTTGAGTCTGGTTTTGGTGAGAGAATACTCTGAATCCATTCCCCATGTCGTTTGCCGTGCATGCAGATATCTTGCCTGGCCTGCGCTACCTGAGATGCGCGTGAAAATGTCGGGTGAGCCGAGATGTGCTGCGCCATTGGCGATGATGTGTGAGCGGACAATGTCCTGTGAGTGGACAAGGCGAGTGAAGTGAAGCATAAGGAAATAATCTGTAAGATACACGTAGTGCTTAACTCCAAATGAGTTGCTGAAGCCTTCGCCTTATCCAAGCAGATAACACTCAAAACCACGCGCTCGAAGCTCAAATCCTGGTAGTTTCTTTCCCAGTGGGTGCTGTTGTTCACGAGCGATTCATCTTTTTATAGGCAGGCTCTGCGCATCTAAGCGCTTCTGCGAAACAGTTTGGAAAAGAACTCAAGTGGAGCTGAGGGTGGCGAGCTTCAAGGCCAAGTCCACTCGACACAATGCAAGCCCGCCATGAAAATGCGCTCAAGCGCATGGAGCAAGACTATGACAGCCGCATGGACGAGCAGGTGGAGGACTTACGCGATAAGATGCGTCTCCTGCGTAAGTTCAAATTGGTTTATGTATTGTGGGCGTTTCGCGTTTGAACTAACTCGTTTAGACTGCTGACATGTGTGATCATCGCCAGAGGTGGACCGGAAGAGCAACATCGACTTGCTCGAGACCAATAAGAATGCAAACAAAGAATACATCCGCCAGCTCAAGAATGAGAACCGTGAGCTGCGAAAGCAACTTGCAGACATCAAACGAACCAGCTCAGGCTCGGGGATGATGATAGCGGGTGGCTCATCAGCTCTCGTGACGGCCGGTACAGCTATGATCGGCGGGGATGAGAGCGAGGAGCTCGCACAGGTGGTCATACAGCTCAACAGAGTACGCAAGCAGCACGACGATGTCCGACACAAGGTCCAGTCGCAAAGTGCGCTGCTCGAGGAGCTCAAGGACGAAGTCAAGGACTTGGAGCTCGAGTCCAAGAAGCCGAGTCTCGAGGATACCCCTGAGACGCGGAAGATCCGGATGCTCGAGAACCGTCTGGACAAAGCCATGATCAAGTACAACGAAGCGCAGAGTATCCGAAAAACCTACGAGCAGATCGTGAAGCGACTGAAAGAAGAGCGAATCGGCTTTGACAACCAACTGGCGGCGATTGAGCGCGCACTGGGTGCAAAGCAGCACGACTACGAAGAGCTCGTGTTGCTGTCGTCAGACGCCACCCATGCTCGCGAGATGATCCTGCAAGAGCTTGAGAAGGCCCGTGGTCAGTACGAAGAAGAGAAACGGCAGCGTGAGAAGGAACTTCGTGAGAAGCAGCAATACGTGAAGATTCGCCTCGAGATGAGCCAGCGGATCGACAAGCGAGACAAGCAGAAGCTGGATGTGGTCGCGAAGGAGTCGGGTGATCTCACGGGCGAGGAGGAGAAGCATCTCAAGTCCGCGCTGGCAATGACAGTGATGCAGCAGGGCATGGCAGTCGAGGAAAAGAAGGAGCACCGCAGCAAGATTGACATCTTTGAGAGTGCGTTCCGCAAGATCAAGGAGGCCACGGGGGTGAGCGACGTGAACGAAGTGATCCAGAAGATCACGAGTCAGGAGAGCACGACGGACAACCTCATCAACCTATCCAAGGAGAATCAAGCGCGACTTGAGCAGCTCCAAATTGAACATAACAACCTAAAGACGCGTGTCGAAGAGCTCAAGTACAGCGGTTCGGGCGGTGGCCACCGCCGAAAAATGGTCGACGACCACGAGCAGAATCTGGTGCTCGCGAGCGCGAAGCTCGAGCGTGCCAAGGTCAAGTACGAACGCTTGGCAAAGGTGCTCATCGGCGTGAAAGCTGGCGTCGAGCACTTGGTGGACAAGCTCGAGTGCGTACGCGATGACGATCAGGTTGTTGTTGTGACCGACGAGACTATTGTCGACGCGCTACAGGAGGGCGAGATGACGCTCGTGCGACTGCTGAACCAGATCAAAGCCGCCGCTGCCGCTGGTGGTATATTGGCGTCCACAGCAGCAGCGGGCTCTGGTGTGTCGATTGCTGGGAAGAAGAAAGATTCTAGCAGTCTACCGCAAATGGGTCAGCTGCGAGGAGCTCCCTCGAATGGCAACTCGATTTCTGAAGTTGGTGACAGCGACATGCTCGTCTCACGCCCCTACAACCAGCGGATCTCGTTGCCCGGAGATGGGCTCACGCGAGACGAAATGGAACACGATGACACAGTCAACGGCGGTGGTGGCGGGATGATGCTAGACGATCCGGAGGAGGCGCTGAGCCGCGACCGCGTGAAGAAGGCGTCGACGCAGGTGATCCTGGCGCAGGACAAGAAGAAGAAGCGCGTGCTCAAGAAGAAGGTCAAGGACAGTCTGAATGACTCATCTGATGAAGACATCCCGGGCCTCGGCAGCAGCGACGGCTTCCGCACGTCCTCGGCGCACAACAAGCTGCTGTCGCCACCCAAAAAGAGATAGAGAGAAGCGAAACGTGATGGCGAGTTGGTACTTCGAGTGTGTATTTTGTCCAAAACGGGTTACGCGCTAATACGCAACAACAGATCGAAGAAAAAACGAGCAGGGTCCTATTGATCCCACATGCCGTTGTGCGTCCGCTGCTTAGAAGCTGAAGTGCTGGTTGGGCGTGAAGCCGAGCTCTTCTAACGCAGGTAGCACGGCGAACTTGAGCATGGGCGGTGGGCCGCACATGAAGATCTGCACGTCGGCCGCGGCCGCCGGCAGGTGCTTCTTGATCATCTCGGCGTTCACGAAGCCAACCGAGTACTTCCAGTCGTCGCCTGCGCGGTCCACCGTGTAGTGCGCGTGCACGTTCGCGTGGTTGGCGACCATCGCGTCGATCTCGTCGCGGCACAGAATGTCCTCCTCCGACTGGTTCGCGAACAGCAAGTGAAACTCGGTCTTATCGCTATAAAGTCACCAAAGCACGCACAGCCACATAAATTAGTTTTTCAGGCGAAGAGCTACAGTTACAGAACACGGTAAAACATACTCGGTGTTCTGGAGCGCGCGACGGATGATCTGCAGCATTGGGGTGATGCCCGTGCCGCCGGCGATCATGCCGATCTTCTTGGCGACGCGGATCTCCGGCGCAGGGTCGCGCACGCGGTGCTTGATGTGGATCTCGCCCTTGCCCATGTACGAGAGCTTGCCCTTTGGCCCCGACACTTCGATCGTCGCGCCGAGCTCGAGCGACTCGAGGTGCTGCGACATCTTGCCGCCGTCCGGGAACTTCGGGTGCACGTTCTTGAAGTAGACCTTGACCACGAGGTCGACGTAGCCGACTGCGTCGTCCGAGCTCACGGGCGTGTACGAGCGCATCACGAGCTTGCCCTCGTCATCCGTGAAGCGCAGCGAGATGTGCTGCCCCACAGGCAGGCCGAGCACGTGTTTGTCGGTCGGCAGCGCGAAGCGGAAGCGGCGCGTGTCGTGGGACAGCGACTCTTTTTCCACGAGCGGCAGGTGCACGGTCGGCGGGTTGCCGCCCTCGACGGCTGGCGGCTGCAGCGTCACGAGCGCCTTGCTGCGCGGCTTGAGCGCGCCCGAGAGCACTAGTAGCAGCGTCGTGGCGAGCACCACTGCCGCGCCGATCACGATACGCATGTCTCCGCCAGCGAGAGCCACGAGCGCGTCCATGCTTCCTGAAGTATTGACTGGCGAGGGGGGAATGGGCGAATGGCTGCTGGTCAGTAGGTATCCTGCAGGAAGAACGGGTGATGACACAGGCGCACGTTTCTGAATGACATGCGTGGAGTATGGTCACTAAAAGTAGCGATGTCACTCATTTAGTCAGTAATCTGAGGAGAGCCCAAAAAGAAATGCAGCCGAATACACTTCAAATAGTAAACGGTCTACTATTTGCAGCGCCTTAGAGGAACCGAATGGAAGGTGATCAATTGAGAAAGGGGCTAAAGTGACTCATGAGTTCGTCCCGACTGCAGGTGCTGGGCGGATACCGCCGCCTCCTGCGCGCGAGCCAGCAGGCGTTCCGCGGCGACGACTACGCGCTCACGCAGGCGCGCGTGGCGCTGCGCGAGAACTTTCTCGTGAACCGCGACGTGCAGGACCAGGAGACCGTGGCGGAGCTGCTCAAGGGCATCGACGACGCCGAGGGCATGCTGCTCCACCACATCGTGCAGGGCAAGCAGAAGGCCGTGGATGAGCACGGCGCGCCGCGCTACGAGGTGTCGCTCACCGACCCGCAGCGCAAGTCCATGCGCCAGGACGAGGAGATCGTGCCGCTCACGGAGAAGTCTGCGAATGAGCCGGTTGTGATCAGCTCCGGCAACTCCTGCCACCGACCGTGAGAGGAGGCTTCGTCCGCGACTGATGGGCTGCGCCATGATGTAACAGGTCTATCGAAGGTCACAAAGGAGCGAGATGTGTATATAGAGAAAGGGAATGTAGGAAGCTACTGCAGTCAAGCCTAAAGCTGTGATGGCGAGAAAAATGAGGGGCTACGTGCCTTTAGCATAGATAATAATCAGACAAACAGAGAACGCGTCTATAAATAATGGCAGAATGGCAAAATGCGGCGGCTTATATTCGTCACTTCCCTGGCATTCGGGCCATGTGTGTCCGATTACATCAAATAAGGAAAATCTCAATACAATATCATCTATACGCATGTGTGTTGGCGGTGGCGTGCGCACTTCCTCGTGTGCGTGTCCGCGCGTTTGTAGCCTGGGGATACAGCTCGTCTCGCTCGCTCGCTGGGCCGGTAATAACTAAAGAGTAGGACGTCGCTCGCTTATGCGGCCTTGACGCGCATCTGGCTGGTCTTGTACGCGTCGTAGAGGTACTTGCCGTTGAGCATGTCGACGAGCGTGCGGAACGTGGTCTTCTGCTGCTGCTTGGCCTTCTCCTCGTCGTCCTCCGCGCCGTCTGTGATGGCCGACATCTCCTGCTCCGACATGGCCTGCGAGAGCCCGATCATCGCCACGAGCAGCGACAGCAGAAGCAGAATGTAGCGCAGCGGGCACATGCTTTCTCGTCTCGTGTAGCTGTGGAGATGCTGGTGGTTTGAAGCGAGAGGATTGCGGAGTGAACACAGCAGCACGACGGCGCGAGAGGCTGGAGCTGAGCTGTCACTTGGGCGTAGAATCCAGTTCTTGCCTCGTGCTGAGTCCGGGGCAACAGCTTGACCGACGGAACGAACTGGCGAGGTGGGACGAGAGAGGCTGGAGGCGCACGGCAGACACGGGGCTTTTCTCAGAATCAGCTGTAAATAGAAAACGTTAGAATTAATAACCTCTGTTGGTCAATGCGTGGGACATGGGTCATTTAGACAGATTACACCCTTGTAAAAACCTTTGAGATATAATATAAAAGACTTTTGGATATTTACTTGATCCCTTCAATCAAATCAACTTTCCCGCATCGGATTACATCATCGTGTGACTCACAGGTACAGTTCAATTCGCATACAGTGGAACGCGCAAGTAAGATACGGTCTATATTGTATCACCTCGCACAAACGATCGATTGGCTAGTACGTGTCATGATGGAAAACGCCTTTGTGACACCTCTAACAATTCATGTTTTCTTTCATTTTATAAAAATTGGGCGTGTCTTACTCACGCGTTCACCTGTACTACTGCACCAGGATTGTGTTCTAAAGCGATGCAACACACTTCAAGGTGGCGACGTGTCTGTGGCCACAGCAGCAGCACCAGTAGCAATCGCATCAGCAGCGATGGACGCGTCGTCTTGTCCTCCTACGAACCCCTCGCGACTCTGCGCAGACAGAGCTACAGAACAGCAATAACAGCAGCAAACTGAGTCAGCATCCCAGTCAAACATTTCATGCTGTCGCCACCAAAACATATGCAATCACGCGCCCGTACCTCGCAGCACACGAACGAGATCCGTCGGCCGCTCCAGATGGTACATCGCCTACCGAACGCGCACCAAAAAACAGCAACTCAGTCAGTTAGTTGGTCAGTTGTTCATGGATCCACCAGCCAGTCAACAATAGCAATACGCACCTCGGTCTTGGTGGCGCCAATGTGGCACGTGTACACGCTCGCGCGGTTCGAGAGCGCCGACGACATGATCGTGGACGCGTCAGCAAACTCTACGGGTGGCGCTGGCGGCAGCGGTGGCAGTCCGCCAGACGCAGGAGCGGAGGAGCTCGTCTTCGTCGAGGCGCTCTGCTGCGTCTCCCGCTTCTTCGCGAGCTCCTGGTGCTCCTTGAAGAACGTGAAGAGGTCGTCATCCTCCAACCCGTTGCCCGCGCAAAACACAAAATCCACTTGCTGCTGCTGCTCCTTGGTCTTCGTAGAAGACGATGCTGCGCCGCTACCATAAGCACGCACACCAGGCGTGGTCGCAGGCGACTGCGCGTGGTAGAACTGCTTCAGTATCTCTTCGATGATCACGGTCTTGGTAATGCCCTGCAGACGCACCTCGACATGGTTCGTGCCCTGGATCACCTCGAGCGGTAGGTTGCAAAGCACGTCCTCCAGGTTGATCTGCATGTCGCGCGCCTGCATGGGGCCAAAGATCGGGTCGGTCTCGCCATAGTGCCACGTGAGCGAGCTCTCCTTCGTCTCAATGTAACTGCCCGGTGTGCGCTCCGTAAAGTACTGCATGATCGGCCGCACCACGCGCTTCCAGGACGGGTCCATGTCCTCCGCCATCATCTCCCACTCGTTCTCGTGCGGCAGGCGGTAGTAGTAGCCCGACTCGGCCACCACGCCGATGCGCTTGTCGTTCAGCCAGCTGCCGATCACGCTGCGCTCGTGGCCGCTCACGAGCAGTACCGTGTTCTTCTTGTCGGCCGCGAGACTCTCAATGAGACGCTTCATGAATGCCTTAGGCGGCGCAATGGTCGACCGCTGGTGTGACTCGTCCAGCAGCGTGCCTTCGTAGTCCAGCACGATGATGCGCTTCTTGCTGCGGCTGTACGCGTTGATCAGGTCCATGGTCGGCAGCTTCACGAGCTTCTTGGCGGCTGACGGACGCGAACAGGCGTCCTCGAGGTCGGTCAGAAAGCTCTTGCCCCAGAAGCTTGCAGTATGCGTCTTCACATAGCGGTACAAATTCGTCTGGCGGTACTCGCGCTCCATTGCCGGCAGTGTCAGCGCGTACTCGAGTGCGTTCGCCATGTCCGTGTTGTTCCACGGGTTCACGCGGATCGCGCCACTGAGCGACTGTGCACTGCCGGCAAACTCGCTGAGCACGAGCACGCCAGGGCCTTCGCGTCTTCCTTCGCAGGCCTTGCTCTGGCACATGACGTACTCGTAGCTCACAAGGTTCATGCCATCACGGATGGACGTCACGAGGCACACATCGGCGACATTGTAGAGCGCCACGAGCTCCGTTGGGGTTACAGACTGATGAATGTAGTGCACGGGTGAGTGCTGTAACGTCCCAAAGCGGCCGTTGATGCGTCCGACCAGCTCATTTACGTTTGCAGCGAGCTCCTGGTACTCCTGTACGCCCTCGCGCGACGGCACAGCGATCTGGATCAGCACCACGCTCTCTCGACGCTCTGGGTACGCTGCCAGAAAGCGCTCCATAGCCAGCAGACGGTGCGGGATGCCCTTGATGTAGTCCATGCGGTCGACACCAATGATGATCTTGAAGCCTGCGAACTTGACGCAGAGCTCCTTGATTCGTTTTTGCGTCGCGTCACTCTCCAAGATGTTCTCGAAATGTTCGGGGTCGATACCAATGGGGAACACGCCCACGGACGAGAAGTGATCTTCGAACTCAATGCCCTTGGGCGACGACGTTGCGCCTGGTATCCGCGCACAGGCGGACAGGAAGTGCCGTGCATAGTCGTACGTGTGGAACCCTAGCAGGTCCGCACCTAGGAGTCCTTCGAGGATCTGCTTGCCGACTGGCAGAGTGCGGTACATCTCGGACGACGGGAATGGCGTGTGCAGGAACCAGCCGATCTTGCACTTTGGGTGGCGCTTGCGCAGCAGCGACGGCAAGTTCATCAAGTGGTAGTCGTGCACCCAGACAAAGTCTCCATCTCGGTACACTTGGTTCACGGCCTGCGCAAAGCGCTTGTTAGCGAGCTTGTATGCGTCCCAGAGTCGGAAATCAAACTTCTTCTCACTCCCAGTCTTGAACAGCGGCAACGGGACGTAATGAAACGTCGGCCAGAGGATGTCGTTGCTAAAGTCGTTGTAGTACCGAGACGCGATCTCCTTGGAGAGGAACACGGGCACGCAGTTGAACTCCTTTGCGAGCTTCTCGCGCACTTTGTTCTGGTCTTCATGCGCGATCTCTTCTCCGAGCCAGCCGATCCAGATGAACGGCACTTGGTCGCGAATGCCGTTCAGAGCGGTCACGAGCCCGCCAGAGCTCATCTTGAAGCTCCATTCGCCCGTGGTCTCGTTCTTCTGGAACGAAATTGGCAGACGGTTCGAGACCATGATAAGGCGTCGGCGCGAGTCCGCCACGGGTGGCAGGATCTCTTCCTGCGGCTTCTCGGTTTGAATCTGCACCATTGAGAGCTGCCGCTGGAGCTCCTGGATGCCCACGAGCAGCTCCTGCTCGCGCGCGTTCATCTCCGTGATGTCCTCATCGTCATACGTGAAGCTATTGCGCTGCGTGCGCGTCGTGCGCGGCGAGATGGTGCGGTACATGTCCTGCATGCGCAGCTGCGCAGGGCCGTTGTCCGACTCGTCAAAGCTCTCATCTTCGTCGCTGCCACTCTCGCTCTCGCTCTCGCTGCTGTGTTGGCTCGCAATGTCGCCGTCTTCCGCTTGGCCTCTCGTGTCAGCTGGTGCGGATGTGCTCTGCTGCGGCGGTTGGCTGCTGCTGCCGCTCGTGACGGCAAAGTGCTCTACCTCGGAGGCGCGGCGCGTGAGCTCGGACGTCGTAGGCTTGGTCATCTGGCTCTGGCAGGAACGCAGAGGAGCGCAAATGAGAGAGTGTCGTCGCTGCTGCTTCAGTTACGACTAGCCCTTGGGCTGCTTGGTGGCTGCTTGCGTTGGATTGGATCTTCACATCGCCAACGGGCGAATGATGCAAGGCGACACCCTCTTGAAAGCGGTGCGAGCGTCCAATAGCATCTTTTAGAGGTAAATTTTAATTCATTCTTCATGAATACTAATTTAGCTTGAGTGTTTCTAACATTCAATTTACAGACTCACGTCTCTTGTTTAGCAGATTGATCCATCAACGCAAATCGGACCAAGAGAGTATTTCACCTTCTAATCTGAAAATATGCTTGAGTAGCTCGTTATATTTGTATCAGCAGCTCCTATATATACAGTCATATGAAAAACTATAGACGCACCCGGTTTTTTTCGATTTACAATTTCAATTGTTCTTTTTGAAAGTGCTGTTTAAATGGGAGCTTTCATGGCAAAAAAGAATGAGAATGCAGAAAACCACATTCAAAAAGAGTAAAAATTGAAAGAACAAAGTCACTTTTTCACATTCTGACCCTATGAAAAAGTATAGACGCACTACAGTCATAATGGTAATTAATAAAATACAGGCATCCACTTACGTAGCAATTGAATCACATATGTAATTATGATTACGTAGCCTGTTTCCACTTGTTTTCGTT
>JAASFV010000723.1:0-16154 GCA_023334015.1 Globisporangium paddicum
GGAAGCTCAGTGTATTTGATTGGCTACTTATTCGTAATAATAGTCCGTGATAAGGCCGCGTCATCGCTGGCCATAACTGTTTGTAAAGTACGCAGCTGGTCCCTGGCAGGGTAGCCAGTGCGAATCTGTACTAAGTTTGGTCTTAAAGATATTGCACAAACAGTAGTTTGGCAGAGTGGTTACTGAAGTGTAACTCACTCGTGTACCCCGTTACAGAACATGTCGTCGATCTTGTGATGGAAACTGCGCGCTTGGGCTCGGATCACCGTAGTTGCTGCGAGCCGCTGTAGCATATTCTTTGCCGCGTATTTCTTGAGGAAGAGGACGACGAGGCCTAGCGTGTTGGCAAACTGCACGACCTTGACATGATAACCGTAGCGCGCGCGCTGCTCGTTATCAATTCGCTTCTCAGGAGCAACAGACGCATCAACAAGTGCCTACTAAGGCCCTTGCACTCACCCATATCAGGGCACAACCCCACGACCGTCTCTAGCGCCTCCGCGACGGTGACGTGCAACTGCAAGCTGGGTATCAGCATCTCGTCGAAGTCCATGCTCGCGTCGGTCTCCGCCATCGCCTTCCCTGGTAGCGCTCGTGCTGCTTGGATTGCTGTGTGTGAACAGGAGCTGCATCAGCGGGAACAATTTGTTAGTCTTGAAGTTTGTATAGGACTCTCCAGGTGCTCATCACCTTGATTCCCCCCTCTCGAACACGATCGACCAAGATAGACAGGTCAGGCTTCTTGCACCAAACGACGCCAAAAATCACACAACACCAGCAGTCTTACCTTGGATCGCGGAGCTTGGACTTGGGCTTAAACAAAAAGGATCTGATGCGGATCGGTGTCTTCCTCGTTGGCTGTGTCGTCGTCGCGCTCGTGGAGACCATCTTTAAAGCTCATGGACGCTGCATCCATGACACACTCCACGTCCAGGTCGTCTCCAGTCCCCAGCAGTATACCAGTGGTAGCAATGGTCCTGATCGCCATGAGGAAAGCGCAAGGGATCCAATGGTTGAGGCGAGTTCCAATGGGGCGCAACGAGGAGGTAGTCAAGAAGTGGAGACGAGACCAGAGCTCCCACGACGAGCTCAGAAGGAACACGAGGAGCTCTGAACATGAAGCACAACTTTAATATACTTGCTGGGCACGTTCATATAAGTGGCTACGGCTCCATACCTTCTCTCATGTTGTTAAAGTATTACCTCAGCTAAAGAGCGCGTAGCCTTCTTCGTTGTCGCCGTCGCTTTCAAATATCTCCTTCTCGTCGTCAAACGCTTTCGACTGGTGGTGGTGGCGATTGACTTTGCTGCTGCGTCGCATTCGGTTCACGATCACGCCGGCGACCGCAAACGCCAGCAAACCACCCGCGAGGAGCACTGGGAGCTGCTGGAACACACTTGCGTCCGCCGCCATCATGGACAACGCGGCCATTCCAGCATCGCCGCCACCAGCAACGCTCACCAATGTAATCTGCTCGTCCTGGCTCTGCATCAGTCGAGACGAGACGTCAAAGTCTGCTGCGATTGTTCGCTGCTTCTTTTCCTCTGGGCTGATCAGCGTGCGGCCGCGGTCGCTAGGCTTCCCCCACGCCGGGTCGAGCGGATCTGGCGGCAGCTCGACCGTGCTCTGCAGATGGTTGTCTGTGGGGGCCTGCTCACTGGGCATCTTCTCGGTCACGAACGGGTACAGCTGCGCGGCTTCGAGCGTAATGCTCTCAACGTCCATAGCAGCGACATCGGTGGCAGCAGCTGTGGTATCGTGAAGCAGGACGCGATCCGTGACGATGTGCTGTTGGATGGCACCCGTGGCGTCAGTGGACTGCTCGAGCGACACAGCCGACGTCGTCCCTCGGAGCATGGCGACGGTGCTGAAGATTTGGCTTTGGACTGCGTGGCTGCAGGGAACTTGGGAAATGGATGTGGCGAGAGTGACTGCCACCAATTTTGAATGCTCTTGGCTCTCGGTGAACAACCCTTGATGAAGCGTGGAAAGATCGCTTGTCCGTTTTTCCACACTGGCCACAAAGTAACAGGATCTGCACTTGTGACAAGTGCCATACCTTTTACATTGCTTGATTGGCGAGTAAATGAAAATCTCTGGAAGTTCGTTGGCAGTTCCTCACGCGCCAGCACCCTGCCGCTGTCCGCTTCAGCCACGCGCCGTCCTTCTTCGTCAGGCACAGTTGAAGCTCACTGGTAGCGCGCATGACGACATGATTGCACCTGTTCTTGATCGTGTCTTTCAAGGCGTCAATGTAGCAGTCAGCGTCGATGCCCACGATGAGCGCGTTCTTGGCCACTCCTCCCACAAGTACGCACCAGGTTTTTAGCTCGCTTGCTCCATGGTTCTTCTTCCTGCTGGTGCGTTGCCGAACTGGCAAGAGGAGCCTATCAGAGCGTGTATCAAGTGGAACCTGTTGAGGTGGTTCTACCCTATGTACAACATTTACAAGGGGGATATCGAGATCACATACCTTCTATTTGCCTTGCACTGCGCTCTCGCCCTTGTCACATTTCTTACCCGCATCGTGATTGTTGGTCGTCTTGTATCGCGCTAGACTGTGAAGTGCTTCAAATTCGTGGACTGTCACGCTGTCTTCTACATCAAAAGTTGGTAGCAGTTGGAGCTGCTGGTTCAGCAGAGTGTTCATGGCGGCGTTCGAGGAGTCCATGACCACAAACAGCTCGCTGGGTTTGGCGTGGCCACTCACATCGCTCCAAACGATCTTCTCCCTGGCTTGGTCTGCCCGTTCTTGACCTCAGCCTTCAGCAAGAGAAGCTGCCACTCGAACGCAAGCCTGGGCCCTTCAGGGTGTTGTTTCTCGTATCTTGAACGCCCAGACCACCACCAGGCTGCGTGTCGAATGCCGGGAGTGCTCTCTCTGCATGATCTTGACACCTGACTACTCGAACTCTTAAATACGCATCTGCCTTTGCACCATGCTCGCTGTTGCCAGTCCATGCAGCACGAGCTCATACGAATGTACACAGTCAATTCAAACTAACGCTTGCGTCCAGTCACCAGGCAAACGCACAGCTCGGCTCGGCACTCATGACTTCAAATGCATACACTTGTACGCATCACAGCAACACCTCCTGTCGATCGTGTGTACTCGGCACGTTCATGAGAGAGCCTCTCATGCAGCGGTGCACGGCGCCCAGGGCCTCGTACTGCCAAAGTGCAGCCCCGCATTTGGCGCATTTCAAAGTGCAACCCGCGAGACCATCACTCTTCCTCCCCACTCTCTCCTCATTGGCTATAATCCATCTATTTTTAGAATTTTCATTTTGATTGGCTGAAATGCGAGTAATTAAGTGCCAACGATCTGCTGGTTGGCAGCGGACGCGAAGAGCTACAAACACAAGAACGAACGCCAAGACAAGCAGATTAGGAACCGAGTCGAGCAAGCGCTTCCGCTCTCTCTCTGTCCATCAGCACCGACACATACACAGTATACCATGGCGGTGAAGGCGTCCGAGATCGCGCCCGCGGCGTACGCGACCGACAAGTCGAGCGAGGTGAAGAAGGAGGACGACCTGGTGTACGACCTGGGCAACCTCGCGGCCTTTGACACGCACCCGTTCGCGTACAAGAGCGAGAAGGAGCTGGCGCTGCACGCGCGCGAGAACGTCCAGCTGCTGATCAACCAGATCTTCGACCTGCCGCGCGAGATGTCGGACATGGGCCCGCTCGCGAAGCTGCCCGTGCCGTCGCTCACGATCCCGCGCGAGAAGCCGCTGCCAAAGCCAAAGGTCGAGACCAAGTGGGAGAAGTTCGCCAAGGAGAAGGGCATCGACAAGCGAAAGAAGAGCCGCATGCAGTTCGACGAGGACAAGGAGGAGTGGGCCCCGTCCTGGGGCTACAAGCGCGCCGGCGACGACATGAAGGACTGGGCCATCGAGACCAAGGCCGGCGACATGGCCGACCCGTGGACCAAGCGCAAGCAGGACAAGCGCGCGCGCGTCGAGAAGAACATCAAGGCGCAGGCCAACAACCTGGTACGTCTTGCGCATTCAGTAGCGGTGTTGTTATCGTACCTCTCTGTGCTAACACTGTTCGTTTATTCATTTTCTCATTACAGAAACAAGGACGCGGCAAGCAGCCAGCGAGCGGCGTGCGCGCGCCGGCGGGCATTCCGGTCGAGCTGATGAACACAGACGACGTGAAGGCCAAGCAGCGCGGCAAGGAGGGCGTGTCCAAGACGCTCGAGAAGGTACAGTTCTCGACCGCGTCCATGGGCAAGTTCGACAAGATGCGCGACGGCGAGAAGGAGCGCAAGATCACGGGCAAGCGCAACAAGTTCCTGCCGCTCACGGGCGCCGAGAAGACCGAGAAGGAGCGCAGCATGAACGTGCTCAAGCACGTGCTGGGTCGCGAGGAGAACGCCGGCAAGAACAAGGGCAAATCCCACGACGACGAGGAGGAGGTCGGCGGCAAGCGCAAGAAGGTATGCAAAAAATTGTGTCGCTGTTTGTGGAAGTTGGAATTGATGCTAATGTTTTGTATGTGTAAATTCTCATTTTATCAATTCAGCGTGGCGGTCCCAAGCTCAAGAACATCACCAAGGGCCACGCAAAGAAGGCGAGAAGCCGAAAGTAGAGCGGACAGCACACTATATACCTGGCAGGGCGCGCTTGTGGTGCTGTGACAGTGCGGAGCGATTGAAAAGAGACTGGCATACGCACGCACACAAGGCTCTCTCAACGTCTTCGTCAATGATAGAACACCACGCATTTAATATGTTGTATATAACCAACTCCTCTTCATTTTCTTTCTTCATCGTGCTGTTCTTTGTGTGTGTGTGGGTTGTTATGAAGGTGGCAATTATAAGCAAATACAATTGGAGGCTGAAGTGATAGCTGCTCGCTCTTGTCATGGACTGGGTGAAGAGCCTCGGAGCTTGAACGCTTAGCCACAGCAGCCACCGCCCACTGTAAATAACAACACGCCAATTTGAGTTGGGTCAGTATGGCTCGCATCCATCTCACGACACGATATCTTTTTGCCAATACCTAAGGTGAAATGGGCAAACACACACGTACTTGGCTGGTTGATCGGTCCTCTGTGGCTGATGCGGCCCATCGGGCGACGCGGTCCTCCGCCGCCACTGATTCCGCTGTTGCCATTCGATCCATTGCCGCCCGCGCGAGCCGAACCTGGCGCTGCACGAATCGCCGCGGGGTCCTGTAGTAAACATCACATGATAGCAATGCAAAACAAAAACAAAATCCTTCAGTCAGATCACGCTCGTACCAAGCACACAAGCGATCATAGTGAAATAAACGTACCGAGAATACAGACGACACACTGGGGTAACACAGCGCACATATCAACAAACACATACACACCGAGACCAACACAGTTAGATCCCTTCGAGGCAAAGAGTCGCGATCATGGTCTGCCGCGTGGCACTCAAGAGAGAAGAGAGACAAGGAGATGGCGCGACGCACAAGAGACCAATGAAGTTCACGACGCCCCAGAAGAAGTCCGAGACGATGGACACGCGCCACGGCGTGCGCTTGCTCACCACGTCTCCGCCCGTCACGTACGTCATCACTCGCTCCGCTTCTTGCTGATGGAGCTCTTCAAAGTTTTTTTTATTGAATGCCTCTTCACATTCTGACAAGGAGAAAGTACCGTAAGCCACAAAAGAAATCACCCAAACACTATCACCAAGCATCAAAAGCAGGTAATTCTTATGTGGTTTTCTGTAGATTGGTCAAAAATATCCTTTCGAGCATTGCTCGAAGAGCTCTTTGTGGCGATGGCGATGGGAATGGTGCGTGTCTTCGGCTGCGATGCCCGACATGAACATGAAAGCGACGAACCGCGAATCCACGATCTCCAAGCGCTTCATCGGTAACAAGGCCGGCGGCTCCACGAAGACCGGCCCGACTCCGAGACCAAGCGTCTGGATGTTAACATGTTTTGCGGGTGCGTTTAATTGCGAGTGTGTATAGTGCTGTGCGTATGCTCTGGATGCTAGCAGTCTATATTCGTATGTGTATGTATCTGTTGCAACAGAAGCGTGCTGTTCGGCAACATTATCGTTCGCCAGCGCGGTACCAAGTGCCACACTTGGGCATCGGCAAGGTGCACACGACCTTCGCAAACGCGCGACGGCTTTGTGCGTGGTACAAATTGCCCAGGAAGTGCCAGGAGGTGTCGGTCAAGGACACGCTCGAGCCTGCGCCATGATGCGTGCTAAGCGAGAGAGGGCGATTCGATAATGAGAGCGAGACGGTTCAGACCAGCGTCGACTTGGTGCTGAGATTTTTATTCACTGTGCTTGAATCTGTACGGTGTGGTCTGTTCCTGCAGCCGTACATGACAACCCTGAAGCTCAAGACGCTTTGATGATCACCGTAACCGAAGCGCGACGAGCATAGCATCCGCTTGAGCCTCAGCACGGAGCTCCGCATGCACGTGACCGACTCGTGAAGCTCGACATGGACGTGCAGCAGCCAACGCGCGTCGGCCATTTCCAAGAAGCCGTCGACCAATTCACGCACCCAAAGCTTGAGAGGTGCGTCTGCGCGGCTACTTCCATGTTGTTGGTACGAGGCATTGTCCATGCGAACGTGCTGTGCTGCTTGTGCATTCTACTGCCAGGAACTCAGCCAACTGCTCACGCTCGAGTCCCTTATTAAGTTCGAGTGCAAGTACCAGAAGCAGCAGAATGGAGCCAATGCCAAGGTGGCCCCATGTCATGAGTCGAGTGGTTTCAGCGGCTTTGAATCGTTCTCGTCGCTTGATCCACTTGGTTGGATTGTCATGTCGAGCCGAAAGAGAGTGCTGCGGTGCGTCTTCACCCAGCGCATGGCACGCAGTCGCCTCTCAAACGTGTCCAGGATCGGCTGCTGAGGTTCAAATCCATAGCACGTACGCTTTCAGCTCCTCGGGCTCGCGCAGCATACGCTCTTGGAAGTCCAGCTGCGAGCCATCAGACACACGCAGTCTAACGCTTTCTCTGAACTCCCGATTGTCAGCTTGGGCGCGAGACTGCTCCGTCCAACGGGGTGTGAATGGTCGCGACGTGGTCTGGAATCGTGTGGTGGTGGCGCATGCCCGCATCCTTGGTCACCAGCAGGTGTTGTACATGTGCTTCTCAATGTGCGGGATGGCTCGCCGCTCGCATCCAACCTGATGCAGATGCCCGAGCTGATGAGCGTCTTCACGCTCGAGTCGGACGAACTGCTGGGGCTGCTACTGTCATCATCGCTTCTTCAAGCATCTCACCAACACCCAGTTCGAGGCACCACGAGTCGTCGTCCAGAGACACAAGATCTCGCTGGAACTCGCTCAAGTTGGTGCAGTTCGTCGCAGCAAGACACTGTGAAAGACGCTATAGAAGAAAAAGAGCCAGCCAGCCAACAGAGTTGTAAGTATAAGCTCAAAAATTATACACGACAAGCAAACTAGTTGCATCCACTGACCTTGGCGTAGTCCGCCGGCTAGACACCCGAGCTCGCAGCGGTTGAATCAACGAGGTCTGCGACCTTGACCAGGCCAGATTCCCTATCGAGATTCACCAGACAAGAAATCACAATGTTAACAGATTTAGCAAAGTCTGAACAGCATTACCACTCGCTCCAACTGTGCTATTCGAACCTAGACGCTTCACGCCAACCTCTCGGAATGGACACCTCCATAAATAGCATAAGTGGACTTTTCTCGAGACCTCCAAGACACGTTTCAAAGTTGTGAAATTTGACTCCTCGTCTGGAAATCCTAAGTACATGATCGAGCCTTCAACCCGATAACGCCTCCGAAACAGCGATATCAAGCGCTTGTACTCTAGCAAATGACTCTGGTGTCAAGGTCCTTTAATATGAGCGATATCTGATAAACGAGAGCTCCATCATTCGACTTCATGAACCTGGTACTCCGATGGCAACATACGCCACCAGAGCTTGATATTAAGTTTCGGCTTGGTCGCTTTGTTTTCTATTGGTATACGGTAAGTAGATTAGGTAGGGAAGGTAGACATGAAACAAAAGAACTGGAAGCTCACTAGCGCTTCAAATCTTCATGACTTGGACGTTCTTCTTGCTGCTGCTATGCTCAGCACACGAGCGCGACGGCGGCCGAGACAGCGATGGTCGCGACGCTGACAACAACGCTGGTCTTGACGCCGGCAGACTTGCTGGGCGCGGGCGTCGTGGTGGTCGAGTTGGTCTTGCCGACGGTGGTGGTGGCTTTGGACGACGCCGAGTGGTCCATGGAGCCCATGGAGCCGCTCGACTTGGCCGGCGCGGTCGTCGTCGTGACTGTCGTCTTGGTGCTGGCGCTGCTGCCGGCCGCATCGCTGCCGTCGAGCATGGGCGCACCGACGCCCGCGAGGAAGCCCGTGCCGCTGCTGGCCGCGTCCTCCGCATGGACAACCGCGACCACGAGCGTGAGAGCGAGGACGAGGACGCTGGAGAGCTTCATAATTGGTTGGTGGTGGTGAATGGAGCTGCTGGGGCTGGTGCTGGCGAATTGCGGAATGAACGAACTGATCTCTACGTGTTGGTTGCGGACCGTGGTAGAGGCGCGGTGGGTGATCATGGGAACACGCACTCACATGTGGTGACATCCGGAGCAATGGGCTGGTTCTGCCGAGCCAGCTGGCGGCGAGCGTGCTTTTACGACGCGATGATTTTATTTTCAAGACGCATCATTCAAGTATTTCATATATAGAAAAGAGAGTATCAAGAACAGAAGCATATGCTCTGTTTTATATAGAGGCTGCTGGAAATGCTATTATGTTTTCTAGACTTGAACTTTATAAAGACGAAGCTTGATAAATAGTTGCTCGTCTGCACGGTGGACGAAAACTCTCTCGAGTCGCCGTCTCTACGAGGAACATGCGTGCAAGCAAGTGGTCTCTCTGTCGCCAATGCTTGGTGGCTGCTTGGCTGAACATGCTGTCTTCACAGCGTGTGGACTATCCGCTGGAAGCCATAAAGCGCTCTCCAGCTGCCTTGTCTGTCTGTGTATGCGCACGTACGTGCGGCACCTTCTTCTCAATGCGAACAGTTTGATAAAGGACACTCGTCTTTATTCACCAACCAAACGCACTCTACGACACTCTTCAAATAAGAAAAACAGGATGGAGGCACCACTCGCCTTGCAGCACAGCCGATCTACAGCAAGTAGCTGATCGTCACGGCCGCGAGCGTCGCGATGGCCACCGAGCTGGCGACAGTCGTCTGCGCGCCAGACTTTGTCGGCGAGGGCGTCGGCGTGGGCGTCTTCACTTGAGTCTTCGTTCCACTAGTGGACGACGCCGCCGAGACGGTGCCGGCGCCGCTGCCGTCGTCGCTCTGCTCGCCCAGGTCCGCGAGCGAGCCGTCCTTGGAGCCGCCCAGGTCAAAGCTGCCGGTGGCCGTGGGGCTGGAGCCGATCGCGCCGGGCTTGACGCTCGCCGGCGTCGTCGTCGTCGTGGTCGTGCTGCCGTCGGACGTGGGCGTGGGGCCAATGGCGATGCCGGCGACGTCGCTCGCGCCGAGTGTGCCGGGCGCCGGACCCGTGGCCGGCGAGGGTGAGGGCGTGCTCTGCGCGCTCGTGGACGCGAGGCAGAGCGCCGCGAAGAGCGTGAATGCGATCGTGTAGCTCTTCATACTGTGGATGGATGTGCTTGTTGCTGGTTGCTGCGGATTCGGGAGTGAGCTGGGGTGGTGGCGGCTCGCCTCATAGCGTAGAAGATCTGTGGATGGAACGCATCTCTTGCCTTTCAATCGTCGACAGGGGTTCAGAAAGAAAAAGATCCCGACTATTTGCATTTTTATGGGAGCTCTGATGGATACGGAAAAATGAATTAACGCTGGTTTATATGGGAAGTGCACTCTGAGCTGATGCATAACCTATGGAAGAGAATGCGATGGAAGTGTATGCGAAGGTAGAGGAATTGCGGGATGAAACTGGCGTCCAAGGATAGTCAGTTAGTGTGCTCGACTAGGTACGATTTGACTGCGCTCAGGCTCTGCTATAGCATATTGCTGTCATTTGCTTGTTGTCATAGGCACGCATCACATCCACGGGCGCCAATTCTTATCTGCAGGCAGTGAGGCCCATGAAGACTTGTTCGTATGCAGCTGCGGCTGCGTGTGAGCATAACAAAAGAGAGAGAATCTGGTCAAAATTTTCTCAGCCAGAATCCAGTTCTCTTAATTCATATAAACCTCATTATTTGCATAAAGATAAGTGAAGCATAGAACTGTAAACATATCTGAAAATTGCCTCTTCCAAATGCATAAGTTGGATTGTTGCATAATCGCTCGCTCTGCTCATTTTCAGCCAATCCGAACCCTCCCAGAGCGAGGAACGCAGCGTCGGCATGAGAAAGAATCACAACAGACAACGGCGAGTTCGCTTCATCACCAAGGCCTCCGTCGTCACCTTCGCTCTCCGTGTACGCGCCCACGCCCACAGTCACACAGCTACACAGTCAGCATGGCGAACCGGTCGAACCACCCGATGTACAACAACGGCGGCGGCAACGACGACCTCGAGAGCGGCAGCACCAACTACCAGGCCATGTCGACGCAGCAGCTCGAGCGCCAGCGCGAGCAGGACCTCGCGCGCCAGGACGCGCTGCTCGACCAGATCCACGGTGGCGTTAAGGGCCTCAAGAACCACGCGCTCGCGATAAACGGCGAGGTCGTGGAGCAGAACGTCATGATCGACGACATCGGCAACGTACGTTGTGTGTGCTGTTGTAAAGAGCTCAACTTGAGTGTATTGTGTTGTATGGGGCGTTAATTAACCTGTGGATGTATGGGACTGTGGATGGTGATATGTAGCGAATGGACCGCGCGCAGCAGGACATTGAGCGACAGGAGGCCGTCGCGCGCGAAGTGAACTCCAAGAAGAAGAAGGTGCGTGTCATCTGGTCGAGCTCTCTTTAGTGGCCTTTGTGTAATACTGACGCTGTGTGTGTCTATGGGCTCTTGTTTCTTTTGTAGGCTTGCAAGTTATACGGCGTCATTGCGGTGCTCGTAGCTCTCCTGATCGTCGTGTGGGTCATCCCGGGACCAAAGTAGCGTGGCGACCTCACACACACGTCTCGCGTCTAGACTCTCGTCCACAACCAGCCCCCAGCCATCTCTTATTGTGTATTCCAGCCGCCCTCGTAAAGAGAACCAATCCACCAACAACTAGCAAATCAAAGACAAACCAGCACAAGGCTCCCACTTGTACGTAAATCCCTGTTCCCAGTTAGTCTGTCTGAGCAGCTCCGAAGTCCTGAGGCTCGGAAGAATGAGCTCTCTAGCAGTGGTGTACTTGGCAACGCGAGTACTCTGCGCATGGGCTTGTCCATGACCTTCCAAGTCTCCATTGACAAAACTGTGTTGATGCATTTCATTTCTTGATACTTTACGAAAAAAAAAACATGTTGCTTTATGGCTTCTTACTTTAACACACATTTAGGTACTCTCAGCAACACACCCACCTTAGAGCGCAGCGACGAGGGCCGAGAGGCACAGCAGCGCAGCAGAGGCCGTCATGGTCAACGACGTGCTGGCACCGGATTTGGCGGTGGAGAGCACGGCGCTCTCGGACGAGTCGTCCTCGTCGTCGTCTGCCGGCTTGCCAGCGGACTTGGGGGACGCCGTCGCGGACACGGGCGCGAGCACGTCGTTGACCGTCTCCTTGCCGCCCGCGGATGGCGTCGTCGACGTGCCTGTCGTGCCCGAGGTGGTGCCGCCCGCGGCCGCGCCGCCCGTTGCGCAGCCGGCAGTGAGCTTGGCGTTCGTGGGCACCTTGGTCTTGTCGCTCGGGTGTGAGATGCCGTCCGTGATCAAGCCGGCGACGTTGGTCTTGGTCCATGTGCAGCACGGGTCGCCAAGCTCCTGGCCGTTCGTGAAGCCATCGCCGTCCGTGTCGGCTTGGCAGAGCGCGACGGTCCAGGCGTTGCCGGCCTTCTTGAAGGCCTTGCCAAAGTCGTTGACGCCGTTCATGCCCTCGGCGTCCGGGTGGCCCACGGCGGGTGCGTCGGGCACGGCGTCACCGTTGGGCATGAGCGACATGTACTTGGCGTAGGCCTCGACGCGCTGCGAGGACGCGCAGAGCGCGAGCGCCACGGCGGCGACGACGAGCTGCGGCTGCATGTTCTTATCTATCGGCTGTAGTGTGTGCGTGTGTTGGTGTGTGCTGGACTGGCAGATCAGGGACGATCCTGAAGAGCAGAGGTGTCGTCTGAACATGTAGAGGCGGATGCAGGTGATCGTACGGCGCGATTGGCATCCCTTGGCTCTTTGATTGGGGTTTCGGATGGTCCTCAGAATACTGAGGAGTGAGAAATTGCATACCCTGTTGAAGTCGGTAGTATCGCGGAGAGGTCAAATTGGATTTGATGCTCTATAATCAACACAGAGAATCGAATTTCGGTGCTGGTTTTGCTCTCGCTAAACGGGTATCCTACGCTGTGGAATGACGTTTTTGAAGACGGAAGATGGTTTCGGAGCAGAGGCTTCCGCGCTGACAGATGGCTAACGCCACAACTGGCTTCACGCTGTCTGTTGACCTCGAATAATAGGTGCTCTATCCACTTTTTCAAGCGATTCTTATCTCAACTAAAAAGGTCCATTTTTAAATACACGGTACATACTAATAATCGAAATACCCTACATAAACAGGTTCTATTCTTTCGCGCTCCCCGGCTCCAATCTCGGCAACGAAGAGACACGAACAAGATCACACCGAGTCAGTTCAAACAGGAAAATCTGAAAGAGCTCTCCACAATTTCAACAATACGCTAACAAGCCCCTCCCTGTGTCGAGGTGTCGTGCTGGCATCGCAATGCAATCGAATCTCTCAAGTCGCCCTCCTCATGCTAGCGTTATGCTGTTTGTCTGTCTGTCTGGATCGGAAAATCCCCATCACGAGCAGTATTCTGGTGGTCTCACATGAACCTCCATCGAGGTGGATCTCTGAATACGCACAGGAAGGTTAGTGAGTGAAGGAACGACCATGCAAGCAAGATCAAGTGCCAGTTGCTGAACAAATACGCTTCTCCGCGTGCATGGGCGGGATTGTGCACGTGGTGCACACTGTTGTTGAATCTCCATGGATATTTTATCACCTCCCTCCGTTTCGTCATCTCTCAGGGAAAAAAAATCTAATACAAAAACAAATGGAGTATCTTTACAGACGGTCATAACATCAGGCGAATCTCTTTAAAAACAACACTGTACTCTAATACTCTACACCTCTTAGAAGGCGGCAGCAAGCGCCGAGACGCACACGAGCGCCACCGCCGCCGCGATGGAGGACGACGCGCCCTTGGGCAGCGCGGTCGCGGCGCTAGTCGTGTTGGCCGAGCTGTTGCTCGAGGCTGACTTGTTCGGAGCCTTGGTGACCTTCGCGGTCGAGCTGCCAGTGGACGAGGACGCAAAGTCGTCAATGTCCATGGACTTGGACGCGCTGGGCGACTTGGTGGCCGACACGGGCGCAAGCACGTCGCTCACGGTCTCCTTGGCCTTGGCCGTCGTGGCCGCAGGTGCAGTCGTCGTCGCGTTCTTGGCGCCCGCCGCTGGGGCCGTCGTCGTGGCGGCACCCGTGGTCGAGCATCCGGCGATGAGTGCAGCGTTGGACGGCGTCTTGGTCTTGTCGCTCGGGTGCGAGATGCCCGTGGAGATGAGCGTGCCGGGGGCCGTGGGCGTCCACGTGCAGCACGGGTCGCCAAGCTCCTGGCCGTTCGTGAAGCCGTCACCGTCCGTGTCGGCCATGCACAGCGCCTTGGTCCACGCGTTGCCGGCGGCCTTGAAGGCCTTGCCAAAGTCGTTGACGCCCTCAGCGCCCTCGGCGTCCGGGTGGCCCACAGCGGGTGCGTCCGGCACGGCCGCGCCGTTCGGGATGAGCTTCATGTACTTGCTGTAGGCCGCCACTTGGTGCGTCGAAGCCGCGAGCGCGAGGACCGCAGAGGCGAACACGAGCTGGAGCTGCATGGTGATGTGAAGAAATGGAGGGAGGGAACTGGAAGTGGCTCGAGGAAGCGAATTCAGGAATGAGAGAGAGAGACTCTAGCTCGTAGCGGCGAGGCTATAAGCTACAAGTATTCTTTCGAGAGCTGGTGGTCATTTGGAGGTTGGCGACTGGATCCATCGAGGCCATCCGGGGTTGAAAGTTCATTCCGTGAAGCCATCTGGGATCGTCGACCGGGAGGGCTGGGGAAAGAATGATATTCGATATATATAAAGGTTCTCTTTCATTAACAATACTGTATGCATGCAAATTTTTATTCGTTTTAAAAAGGTTTAACTTTGTGTTTGCAGAGCACTTTGAAGAGGCACAAACCACCTGGGTGTGTGGACCACCACAACCAGACAGACCACCGCAATTAGTTGACGAGTTCCCCAGTCGGTTCTCGCGACGCCATCGTGCGCTCAGTCGCTCATGTGCCTGTGAGCAGGTGGCGCTGTCGTGGAGGATTGATGATGGCAGCTGTCTATAAAGTCTTTGGTGGCGTCCTATACTAAAGTACGGTGTGTATGGGCTCATGGTCCAAAACCTGTGTTGATTATGGTACACTCGACTATATGATTGCCACTCGAGCTGTTTGTTTGTGCTGTCGTCGAGCGATTCACGATCGGATGAACGTTCCGTGGAGCCATGTGGTTGGGTGGTGGACGCTTGGAGTTTGGAGTTTGAGCTTTGAACTGGTGGACAATCCGGAGGACTGATTTGAACGTAGGGAGCTCAAAGCTGGCCTCTGGAGCTATTGTTGACTGGGCTTGGAGGTCAACGAGACAATAGTGCGAGGCGAACGCCGTATTATATTACTAGAGCTGCATACGAGTGCCGCACGTTCTTACCCACTGGCGTTGTTTTTTGGTCTTTCGGAGACTAGGACTGACAGGGATTTCAAGATTCTGGAGGGCTTGAGCCACTCTCGAAGTCGATTTTGTCGCCATTTTCTAATCTACCTCGTATGAAATTGTCTTCATTTTGAGGACCTTGAGGTCTCTGAGGGGAACAGGATGAGCTCAATCACTTGAGTTTGAGCTCTACAACCACCGTGCATCCTGAAATGCCTGATTCGTTTCGCACTGGGCAGTTAGAAAAAAAAATACATGGTGCCGAAATCCAACGGCGTCAACTGGCAAACACTTTCTCATTCGCTCAGTGGCACTCAGCTTCACTAGTTATGTGTTTCCTCTTCAGTCGCGAATTTGCCCAGTTTCACGATGGCAGCAGTAGCCGCGACGACGATGAAGGCTGAGACGAAGGGCCTTGAGCATGACGTGGTGGGCAGCACGACGTTCCCGTCGCGAGGCGCCACCATTTTCTTCTTCAGGTTCACGAGTATGAGCAAGAGCGTGAGCTTCTGGCTCGAGGACAAGAAGCGCCAGCGTCAGTGGTAAGTCGCCATGCAGTTTATTTGAACTTGGTGAAGTGTCCTAACAATGTGATTTCTTGTCTGTCGAATCTTGAAAGGGAGTCTGGCCTGGTCAAGGTCGTAAACCTCGTCGATTCGCACGCTGCGGCCTTGGGAATTCAGCCGGCGGACTACGCCAAGGTTTGTGGATACTTACTTGTTCAAACGTTCAGCGTGTTTACTTTATCATTCATTTACCGTTCTATGTGTCTGTGTATGTAGTGCATTCCAAAGTGCCTCGCCACCAGGACCTGCACCACCACAAGCAAGTTCCAGCGTGACTTCCTGACTCTGGACGATAGATCGTTATGCCTCGAGCTGGGTCTGCTCGCGGTCAAGCTCGGCAGCTTAGTGGCCCACCCCAAGTGCCGCGTGGCCATGAAGGTGGTGCCAACCCCAGCCACGGACTCAGATGCAGTCGAAGATCTGGTCCGCAGTCATGAACAAGAGCTCAGCCGCCTCGACGCCGAGCTCGGACGGGCCACCAAGCGCATCAAGACTCTCGAGAGCAGAGCGAAGCCGGTGTTCCTCATGGCCGAGTCGGTTAAAGAGGCCACGCCTGGAGAGCTCATGCGCTAGAAGAAATGTGGAAATTGCGACAAGACGAGCGAGAATTTCGAGGTCAGCGAAAGCGACGAGATAGTCTGCTTCAAGGTGGCAGGCACGTATGCGGTCCACCTGGACGCCTATCACCACAATCGGAACCCCAAGCATTTTGTCTGCGAGCTGCGTGTGGGCAATGACACAGTGCACAAATGCCGCGGGATTGTGAACCACCTGCACGGGACC
>JAASFV010000724.1:0-16135 GCA_023334015.1 Globisporangium paddicum
CTGTCAGGATCCGTCCGTCGGTAGAGCACGAAGTTCTCCAGTAGGTTCTGCCATCGTTGGACTGCCTTCACGTTGACCTCTAGATGCGGCGTGAAGTACCAAATCACCGAGAAGACAACGGTCTGAGCAAGCAGCAGGCGGCCGCGTCTTAATGCTCATGGATCAGTTGAAAATGCTCGATTTAGATAAAATTGCCCAGATTGTCTGGTTACGAGCCGGACTTTCTGGTCAGATCTTTTATTTCGGTCGTTTTTGTGTGTCAATGGATACGTGGCAGAAAAGATACGAATAGAGCGCAACTCACATTTAAATCAGAGACAATGCGCACTAAAATCATCACGGTTGATGCTTATTAGGGCTGGATCAGTTTTTGGGAATAGAGTTGATAAGAGAAGATGCAGCTCGCACAGCCATAAAATGCTCTATTTACATCACTTGTTTGCCAAAAAAACTGAAATACACAATAAAACTCCAAGATATATTCAGAAAATAGTATGCAGTCTTTCCGTGGATAAAATATTTGTGCACTGTTTCTGTGAGGACAGGTTTGTGCGCCTCTTATGTTCATTCGCTCTGTGAACAAATTGAAGTGAGCATTCTTTATGTTATGTGGACAGTCTTTCTGGGAATTGTATCTCAACTAAAATAGTACGTTTCTCCAAAAGGTACTGTGTGACGTTAATAGGTGCGTGCCTTTAATTTAAGTTGTGCGGACGGATGACTTGATTATATTATGCTTTCATCCAGTCTCCTATTAAAAACTAAATCAAGGACAAAGGCATTGTAAAACCAAGTCAGTCGTCTGGTACAGCAGAAGGATTTACGAGGACACATTTAAAACGGACATAAGAGGGCAGACATCTCTTCGACATACAAAAGCGGATGGCCCGCGCCAAAGCTTCCCCACCGCCACCGTCGACGGATGCTGCCGACGCTGCTCATCCCAATGCACAGCTGACCAGCATAGTCACCACTGCTATTACTAGTACTACAGCTGATACTACTGTTGCTGACGACTCCGCTGCGAGTCGTGCAGCAGATGCGCCGTCCTCTGCCATTACCACCACCAGCACTGCCACAAATGAGCTCCAGCCGCGTGTGCGGACGCCTCGCGTGCTGAGGAAGCCGCGCATGACGCTCGCAGAAGTCGACGCGCTACTTGCAGGAGAGAACCCCGCTGCAGTGCTGCCGCTACCATCACTGTCGCTACCTGCAGCAGGCAGGCCGCCGCTCGCAAAGTCACAAACCGTAGCGCCAGCGAGGAAGGCGCCCGTGAAGAAGCGACGCGGCCGCGACGTCCCGGGCGTCGAGTGGGACGAGTCGCTCTTCCACTTCGCCAACTGCGTGCGCATCGAACTGAGCAAGCTTAACGCAGAGTTCGTCGCGAATGTACGTCCTATGGCGTGTCATATTGACTGGAGAGCGTATGCTGACCAGCATTGTTATGCATGTACAGAACGAGATCTCGTTCGCAGCCTTCAAGCAACTCTGGAAGCTGCACCGCATGAGCGCAGCCTTCCACGTGGAGTTCTGGGAGAGCTCACCCTCCACAACGCACCAGACGATCCTGCAAATGGCTCTAGGTACGTCCTTGCATCTCTCTATCTATTTACTAAAGTAGACACTAACCTTTTTTTTTTCATGACAGACCTGCTAGTGTGTTGCATCGAAGAGCAGAGTCCGTTCGAGGACCAGCACGCCGTGGCCGCGCTCTTCGGCTTCGTCTTTGCGCTCTACAGCGCCTACTCGGTGCAGCTGGGGACGCCCAAGCACAAGATTGACGTGGATCCGCGGTCCTGGACGGCGCTGCTGGCCATCGAAGGCGCGGCTGCCACGGGACTGGGCTCGCTGCTCTTCCCGCAGGCGTCGCGAGAGGTGGTTGCGATGCTGAGGGCACTCGGGCAGAGGGAAAATGCGTTCCTCAAGTGCCTTCGAGGCTTCGGCCACCAGTTCCGTCTCAAGTCTGGCCGACTGGCGGCGGCAAAGGCGTCGGAGCGGCGTCACGTGGGCCATGGAGGGCTTGCCGCCAGTGATCTACAGACACTGGTAGGCTATCTGTTTGTATTAGCAATGAGGTCAATTGGTAGGAAGTGTACTAACGTGTGGCTCTGGTGTTTGCTGCGCAGCTGAAACAGGAGCAGGTGGAGCAGTTGGACGCACTGAGTAGACAGTACAGCGACTCGGTGGCTCTCATAAGCGCGAAGAGCTCCAACGGTGGGGCTGTTGCTCTAGCAGCAGCCTCGCTCAGCAAGCCTCGCGCTGGGAAACTTACGCCAAAGCACGCGCCCGTGGCAGAACTCAACGAGACCCACGAGAAGAGCCGCGCTGAGCTCTTGACGCGGCTGCACTCGTACCTGGAGCTCAAGGCCAATTCTGCCAGTAGTATGCTACAATTTCAACAGCAAGAGCGCGAACAGCCTGCGCGATTAGAATCCAAGCACTCGGAGTGCGCCAAGTCGGAAATGGGGGAGAACGACGACGACTTCGGTTTTGAGTTTGCAGAGGAGCCCGAGCTCATCGACTTCCAGCCACGCGAGCAAACGTCATGTGTCAACAGCAGCCAGCAGCCTCCATCCAGAGTCAGAGCTCCACAGAAAATCCAGCGAACAACACAGTCGCGCTTTCGCGTGGGCTCGTCTTCCGTGGCCTCCAGCGAGAGCGACGGCCTGGCACTGCTCGAGGCGGAGCTCAAGCGTGACGTGTACAGCGTTCCACCTTTACAGGCCCAAACGTCACAGGAGCGAGAGGTGCCACTGCATACACGCAAGCGACGCCGGTCGTTTGCGAGCACGAGGTCGGCGTTCACAGTGGGCTCCGAGACTGCGAGTGACGGTCTTGCAGAGCTTGAGGCCGAACTGAACGCATCGGTGCTTGGACCGAAGGTTGGTGGTGACCAGAGGTCAGTAGCAAAGAACACGCCGATGGGTGACTCGGACTCAGAGACATACAGTGACAATAGCGACTCGGAGTTCGTAGAAGAGAGCGACGATGGACTTGCAGAGCTTGAAGCGGAGCTGGAGGCCGAAGTTGGGGCAGCGAAGAAGAAGGCGCCAGCGAAGCCCAAGGACAAAAACCAGCCGCCTGCAAGGAAGCAATCAAGTGAGCCTCGTCAGGCAAAGGTGTTAGCTGGGAAGCGAAGGAAGTTGAAGGATACAACCTCCATCGCCACGGAGAGCGACGACGGCCTCGCAGTGCTGCAGGCCGAGCTCTCAATGGCGGTTGAGGCATCAGAGCCTCCTGCCACGACTGCAAGGACGACTCGCGCCTCTCGCTCATCTGTGGCTCAAGAAGTTGAGCCAGCAGCTGTATTTGTACCAGGGATTGCAGCGCGCAGGGCTCTTTCGGTTGCCGCTGCGCTGGGCAAACCGCCGACCGGGAAAGCGAAAGGCAAAGCCAAGGCGGTCATGATCAAGAAACCAGTGGCGAGTAAGGCCAAGAGCAGCAGCAAGAGACAGAAGCGAGAGCCGACACCTCAGTCGCCACCACAAGCTACGAAATCAGTTGCAGTCCCAACATCAAAACCAGTAGCAGTAGCAACTAGAGCGACGAAGCGCCAAGCAGCCAGCAAGATCTCGAGTATCTCTGTCGCGTCCACATCCGATGTCGACGAGAGCGACGACGGACTGGGCGAACTGGAGGCCGAGCTTCAGGCTTCCATCGCCTAAGTCTCATACAACTGGTGATCGTATTCTGAGCTGCTGATCAGTTTCATAGGTGAAGCGGTTGAGGTTCGTTCAAGAGACTCGCTGAAATACACATACACAGTTTGCCATGATGAACCTCAAGCGAGCGTCTGCGGCTACCCAAGGAGCCAAGAAGGAGCCGCCGGAGCCAACTGAGGATGCCGAGGCGGACGGTGGCTGGTGGCGCGTGCTGCTCCTACGTGGCCTCGTACAGGGTGATCTCCCAGGTACCTCCGAGTGTGTATGTTGTAACCTGCAATTCGAGATCGTGACTGATGAAAGTAGTTATTTGTGCTGTTTGCTACGCAGTGGTGGAGAGAGTGGTTTTAGAGCACATTGATGCTCTCTCAGCGCCATTCACGAACGCGATGCCGCCCTGGAAGCTCCAATGGGAGTCAGTTCATTGGTGAGGTGCTCATACAGAAACCAATTTCTATACTACTGGTAATCGCAAGAACCAAAGTCTCACCTATCACCCACTTTCTATCATCAAACAGGTGGCTGCTCAAGGACGCCACGTCCCTGTGCATAGCGAGCATGTACTCTCATCCAGAGGTCGTCCGGTGGCTGCTGCTGAACGGCGCCGACCGCACCACGCCTTGCTATCTCAAGCAGACGGCGCTGGACTTTATCGGCGAGTGCTGCGATCACACGTCCACTGTCTCTGTCTGTTCACTGCCAGCCTCTATCCTGACTGCTGGTGAGGCTGCAGCAGCCCATAAGAGCCGTGCGAACACCAGCGCCGAGTGCCGCAGGCTACTGTTGGAGGCGCCGTCGCTGCCGTACCCTCCAAGTGAGAACGTGACACTCTCAAGCACCTTCTCGTCCGAGGTGGTGCTCGTGCGGTCGCCCGCCGTCACGCCCATGACACCAACCAGAGGTGACACCAATAGCTCAGGGGCAGACCACGCAACTCGCAAGATGACACCCGTGGTCACCACACTGCAGCAGAAGATTTTCAAGTGCCTCGTGCACATCGCGTGGGTGACGCCGCTCTCGAATGGCGCCATCATCGACAAGTACGAGGTGCGCTACCGAATCATCGTGACTGAGGACGGCCAGGAGACTGGCGGAGGAGGAGGTTTGGAGGGCTGGCGCCTTGAGCGCGCGACGCACAACCGCAAGACGCGCGAGCAAAAGATCCTCATGGCGGGGCTGCAATTCGACACGCTCTATGAATTTATGCTCCGGTCCTGGAACGCCGCCGGCAAGGGTGACTGGGGGCGCAGTTACAAGTTTACGACGCGCGAGTCGCCCGATCTAAATGGCTAGAATGGCTCTTCAACTGTCCTGCCTTCTCTATAATACTCTAGTCCGCGGCTTCCGTGCTTTGCTTGGGCTTGGCAGCGTCCGCGCCCTTGCGACTCCAGTTGGCGTCGCTCACGCTCGCGAAGTGCGGTGAGAAGCAGAAAAGCGCGGCGCTGGTGGCTGCGAGAAGCGCGGCACCATGCGCAGGCCCGTCCACTGACAGCATGTACGTCCAGCCAGAGAGAACTGCATGGGAATGAGATGCAAGAGTTAGTGGGGCTGCTATCTTAAGACCAAGGGCAATAGAGATGGATCAACGTACTTGGCGAGACGGTTCGGCCAATGGACTGTATTGAGGCAGAAAGAGCAGCATGCAACATACGACCAGCGTCAAGAAGGTGACAATTGGATGCACTGAGAGGCAGAGAGACGTACCGTGAGGGAGGAAGAGACGCCCATGAAGGCACCGACGCGTTCTTGTGGCACGAACGTCGTCTGGAGCGCGATAGAGCTCGCGCGCAGCATGCTTCGTATGTTGCAACATCCAACATCGAACAGTGAGATCACCTTGGCATACACTCCCACTCAAAGAATGACTGCCAGCAGCGCACAGACGCAACGTACCTGATAGAGACTACCTGCGGGATGAGGATCAAGTAAATTTGCTCGACTGTCGTGGCCTTGGAGAGCGCGACGAAGGTCAGGACGTACACGACGCTCGAGAGCTGCAGCAGCAAGCGCTCGGAGCGCACGACACGGGTCGCGAAGCCCACTGCGAAGCTGCCGAAGGTGCCCAGTAGACCCATGTAGCTCAGCACGAAGCCGCGAGACTTGGAGTCCGTGCCGAACTTGTCCTCGAGTAGCACGGAGAAGTGCGTGCGGTAGAGGATCGCGGCCATGGCGAGCAGCAAGCGCGCCACCAGCAGCGTCTTGGCTGGGCCCGTCTCGTAGAAGATGTTCTTGAACTCGAAGAGCTTGCTACGGGCGTTGCGCAGCAAGCGCTGCCAGTCGACCTCGGATGGCGTGCGGAGGTGATCCTTCTCGTCCGGACTAACAGAGGATGAGCGGCGCCGCTGGCGACCCTCGTCGAAGAAAAGCGCCACGAGCGCGTAATTGACGCCAAAGAGTGCGGCCGTGAGCACCGCCGTATAGTTGAAGCCGTTGGGCACGGAGCTGACGTAGCCGCCGATGATGGGGCCGACGATGAAGCCGGCGTTCGAGGCCGCGTTGAGGCGGCCGATTGCAGCTGCGCGCGAATGCACGTCCTCGGCGTCCGTGACCGCGACCTTGATGATGTCGAGCGAGTGCTTGAAGAGCGCGCACGGGATGCGCGAGAGCACGACCACGTAGATGTTCCATGAGAGCCCGAGCAGCAGGTAACCGGCGGCGGCACCCACAAAGCACGCGAGCAGCACGCGGCGCCGGCCGTAGATGTCGCTGAGGCTGCCGGCGATGGGCGCCGCGAAGATCTGAATGAAGCCGTACATGGACATGATACCGCCGAACGCCAGCGCGCCTGTGATGAGAGTGCAGTAGTGAGAGTGGTGAGTGTGCGAACGTAGCTGTTGGGGAGAACGGGCAGGTTGGATGCTACGCACCGCCGTCCATGGCCTTGACGTAGGAGGCCAACGACGGGATGATCATGGACACGGCCAGCAGGTCCAGAAACGACACCACGTACAGAACGCGCGCGCGCAGCCACGAGTCCAGCACGCCCGACGCCATGCTTGACGAGTTGTATTGTGATGACGATGACGATTTGAGTCAGGATGTGCAACTCAAAATTTGTATGGACATACAAACTTCAAGACGAAAAAAGTGTCAAACAGCTTTGTGAAAACTACAAAACTAGACAGGGACGCTGACTCGACCAAGGTGATGGACATCAAAGGTGTAAAGAAAACAAAAGGATTCCATGCATATATCGCTCGCTCTTCGTGTCACTTGTCGCTTGCCAGCAGCTACGCCTCCGCAACCCAGAAGCTACGGACGAAAGGACGAAGGAATTGACTGGCAGTCGTCAACTCTGTCGTCCCGCAGCTACTGTCTTCTCTCTCTCTCTCTCACTCTCTCGTCCTACTGACCTTCTTTGCTTAGTCGAGGTCCATGTTGTCGTCCTTGGCCTCGCCGTCCGACGTCTTTGGCGACTCGGCCTTGGGGGTCTCGACCTTCGGCAGCGGCTTGGGCTTGGTCACGAGCGGCAGCGCCACGGCGCGCACGGCCACGACCTTGCTGCGGATGGCGGCCGACGTCAGCGCGGGGCTCTGAGTCGGCTGAAGCTCGCTCTGCTTGGCGAGCGCGTCAAAGAGCCACGCCTCGGCATCGATGCACGCCTTGCGCAGCTTCTCCTTCTCCTCCTGGGTCCAGTGCGCGTACGCCTCGTCGCCCGAGTTGGTCATGCGCTTGTAGTCCTCGAGCACGCTCTGGAGCTCGGCCGTAGCCACGCCACGCTCGCTCGACTCGGTCAGGCGGAACTTGATGGGCGACGTCGTCTTGCGGAGCTCGCCGAGCTTGGCCTGGTACACCGACTTGGTGCTGTCAAACCCCTCGTCGCTGTAAAGCCAGTCCTCGACCTCGTTGAGCTTGTCCTCGATCGCGCTCTTCTCGCTCTCCGTGATGAACTCGGCGAGCTTGTCGCCCACCTGGTTGCGCATCTCGTACACAAAGCTCTCGAGCTCGTTGCGCTTGTTGAACGTCTCCTCGATGATGCGGTCCTGGTGCGCCATCTTGAGCTCCTGCTCCGTGGCAACGGTCACGTCCGCGGTCGTGAGGCCGCCGACCTCGGCGACAACCTTCAGGTCCACCTTGCGGAAACGCTTCTTCTTCGGCTCGGCCGGCTTGTCGTCCTTGGTTTCGCCCTCCTTGCCCTCGTCCACCTTCTCCTCTTCCTTAATCTCCTGCATGAGCTGCGACGACGCGACCGAGAAGAGGCCGTTAACGTCCTGTTGCACGTTCACGCGAATCTTCGGGAGCTCGGCACTCTTCTCGAGCGTGGGGATGCCCGAGATCGTGAACTTGCCGATTGTGAGACCGTAGTCCGCCGGGAGGTAAGCCTTGGCAGACTCGTCGTAGACCGCGTCGATCGAGAACGCCTTGTCGCGGCGGAACGTGATGCGCTTGGTCTTCGGGTAGTCGTCCTGGCGGCCGAAGATGATGATCGAGTTGCTCTCCTCCGACGCTGCAGCCGACTCCATGTTGACGTCCTCATCGTCGTCCGCTGACGCGTCCACGGACGAACCAGCGCCCTCCCAGGAAACGCGCACAGGCAGATGCACCTTGTCGGCGATGTGGAACTCTTTTACCTTGAACATCGGCGACGAGATGGCGCACTGAAGCGCGCAGCCACGGGCCACCGACTCGTCGGCGTTCAGCGTCGTGCTCAGGCCAAAGTTCTGAGCCTCCTTGTCGAGGCTCAGAATCTCTGCGAGACGGCGCTTGACGCTCGACACGCGGGTGCCGCCGCCAATGATCTCGACGCTCGTGAGCTGCGCCTTGTCAACGCCGGCGTCCTTGAGCGCGCGCTCAATCGGACCCGGGAGGCGCTGCAGCAGCGGCTCGATGAGCTCCTCGAACTGCTCGAGCGTCACCTGCGAGTGGTAGTCGCGGTCGTCCGCGAGGCACTCAATGTTGAGGTACGTGGCGCTCACGCCCTGTGGACTCAGGTTCTTCTTGGACTTCTCGCACGCCGAGAGGAGCTTGATACGCGCCTTGGCGTCCGCGAGTGGGTCGATCTTGTACTTCTCCTGGAACTGACGCGCCGCGTCCTTCGCGAGCGCGTAGTCGAAGTCGCGGCCGCCGAGGAAGCGGTCGAACGCCGCCGACTTGACCTGCAACTTGCCCTGCACGAAGGCCACGACCGAGACCGTGTAGCTGGCATGGCCCAGATCGATGAACATCGTGTACTGCGGCTCCGACTCGTGGAACATGTTGCGCGCCGACTTGTAGATGCCGTAGGCGAGGGCAATGGCCGTGTGCTCGTTGATCAGGCGCAGGCAGTTGAGGTTCGCGATCTTGGCGGCGTTAAGCAGCGCGCGGCGCTGCACGTCCGTGTAGTAGCCCGGCACGGAGACGACCGCGTAGGCCGGGTTCACGTTGTCGTTGGCGGCCGCGGCGATGGCCTGCATCTTGTTGAAGACCATGGCCACCACCTGCTCGCACGAGAAGGTCACGTCCTCGTCGTTGTACTTGAGCACGATGCCCACGTCGCCGCTCGGGAGCTCCACGCACTTGTAGGCCAGCTGCGCGATCTCCTGCTGCACCTCCGGGTGCTTGAACTTGCGGCCGATGAGGCGCTTCACGTCCGTCGCCGTGTTTTTGAAGTGCGCGCGCGCTACGCTGATCGCGGCCTCGCCGATGAAGCGCTGCTTGCCCTGCACGCACACCATGTTGCTGTCATACAATACAATACGATAGAGTTAGCTACGGTGCTTTACGACCCTCCATTGCAATGCACACACATAACAGCTAACATACGGGTTCTTGCGGTTGGAGTTCTCATTGAGGATGATGTCGATGCCGCCGCGCTTGGCCTGGCCGATGACGCAGTCGACGTTGCCGAAATCCACGCCGATGACCGACATGCTGCTGGTTGGCTTCTGATGGAGGGAGGGAGGGGTCTAGAGACACGAGTGGAGCGAAGAGCTACGCGGCGTCTTCTGCTTGTCGGTCACGCGGGGATTTCTAGAATGGCTATGGGCAAAAGCTGCTCCCCTCGTTTCAAGTTGTGAAAGGTAACCGCCTCCTCAGACAAGAGTGGGAAAAGAAATACCTTTCTAAACCGATTGCGGAGGTGGTGGTAGGATATTAGAGAAGCCATGGAATGAGAGCCTGTAGGAATACAAAACCCGTGGAAGATGATATGTACGGTGCAACGACGGGACGATGGATACCGTACGATACCCGAATAGAAGGTAGTTTTGGTTGGCTGCGAATTGGCGACACACTGCGCGCGAAAGACCTGCTGCGCGCCCTGTTGCGGGTGCTCGCCGCAGCAACTCAGCTACAGACACGTGACCATGAAGAACAGGCGTCTGCATTGGTTCACAACACTCGCGTCCCTCAGCGCAACCCCAGTGCGCTGAGCTCTCTGCTTGGGATCTTCCAGACTGTGTGGTCACAGTCGAGAATCTTCGAAAAGCTACCCCTCTGTAATCCGATGGAAAATGTCCCAATCGGCTTTCACAGGTACACCCATCACGGGTATTTTTTTAGTAACCAACTGTAGCCATGTTGGCAAATCAAATACAGATCAGCAGCTCAGTTCGAATGGTTCAATGGTGGGGGCTGGGACTGAAGAGTAGAGCGGAGAGCTGCTGCAGTTGGCGCACGAGACGCTTGAGCTACGAGGTCCTTGAGCGCAGCGCCTGCTTCGGGCGGCGCCACTTGGCCTCGCGCTCGCCACTGATGCGCGTGAGCAGCTCCAGTTTCGTCTCCAGATCCTGGTGGTCAGCAGATCAGCAAATGTCCGCCTGCCACGTGGGCAGTTCGTGAGAAATATCAGCGCACCTGCTTGTGGATGTCGGATGTGTTTGCACACTGCTCCAGGTCCTCGCTCTTCTGTCGCGTCTGCGGCAGTTTTGCACGCTGCGACACGAGAGCGGACTGTACAGCAACATGCACTTTCTCCAATCTCCTCCAAGTCATCCGTCCCTCTTCTGGTCAGCCCCACGACAAACACTATCACCCGGGCCGCTTTCGTTGGAATGGCTGCTGGAGTCGGTGCATAACCTGCCACTGGAAGAGCCAGTACTTGGCTCTAGGCGGCGCCCGGAGGCGGGCCGCGAGGCCATGTGGACGTGGACCCTATTGAGTCCATTGCCTGCGCCTCCTCCACCTCCTGCACCAAGTGCCAAGGCTCTACGTCCACGTGGCCACGCGATCTGCCTCTGGGCGCCGCCCAGGACCAAGCACCGGCTCTTCCGCTTCCAGGCGTCGAGGAAGCAGACGGCGCCGGCCTACACGGTAGCGCCTACGCGCGAATACACCAGAGCTGACCTTGCTCTGTGCGTACGCGCCGCGGAGCTCGTGAGCGATGAAGTCTTCTCGCGAACTCTCGCTGCGCAGTGCATGAACATGAAGCCCTCAACGCTCACGAAGCAGCTGCAACAGCAGCATGCTCTTGCTGGTGGTCTTCAGTGCGCCTCCCCCAAGCCCCCTCACCTTGGAAGTCGCCAGGTTGCTTCGAGCCCGGCAGCAGCTGGAGTACATTCTCTTCTTCCCGAGCCAGGCTTCGCACGACAACTCACCAAGCCTCTCGGCCTGGCTCGGAGTACGGTGGACATAGTTGTCTTCGTTCTCTCCAGTCGAGCCCTCGTCGTCGCCATCCTCGCTGCGAACGAGCTCGGCGTCACGGTCCGCATTGTCTGTGACGCCCAGGAGCTTAACAGCCAGTGTTGCCTTGCTCACCTCCTCGTGGCGGCGGGTATACAAGTGCGTGCAGCGGGCAACCAACATGGCTCGCTGCACCACAAGTATACCGTCATCGACGGTACGACTCTGTTTAGTGGGTCGATCAACTGGTCTCTATCTGGCATGGAGCGGAACGACGAGAACTTGATTGTTCGCAAGGGTGGTCCGCTCCCGGCGCAATTTAGTACCAACTTTGCTGCTTTGTGGTTCATTTGGAGCCACGCATGGCGACCTCCAGTCACGCCAACTCTAGCACGACGCTTTGGTCTTAGCGCGCGCCATTCAGCTCCTCGCATCAGTCAAGTTGTTTTTCTACATGTTCTTGCTCTTCTTATTGATAACCAGCTAAATCAAATTGAAGTTCTGCATTCACTTAATCCAAAGCAGCGCTCTCAAAGGTCCATTCTACGTGCGCTCCCAATCCCTCCCAATCCCACGCGTCAGTTCGCCAGTCGCTCGATGACGCGCAGCAAAACCCGCCGCTGCAGCTCACACCCGAGAAGCGACGCAGCTCAAGGGCCTCCGCCCGCGTTCGACGAGCAAGCGCCTCTGTTGCGTGCACTAAATCCTTCGCCATTGTCGCAATCTGCTTGCTCGTTTTGCCCTTCATTTCCACCAAGTGCAGCTTCGCACGTTGCCGTTTGTCGTAGAATTCTACCTTCTGCTTTTCTTGCTGCGCTCTATCAGGTTTGAGCGTCAGATGCTTGATGCTCGCCCTGAGCGTGAGGATGTGCTTGCAGGCCTCGTCGAAGTGCGCATCGACAAGTTCTTGCGTGCAAGTCGCTTCGTGGAGTTCTCGGCTCCAAGTCAGCTGGTCTGCTCACGGTAGGCAGAGACCAGCTTAGCATCAGTACAAGCCATACACATCCGCGCAGAGCTTACCAATCTCCTACTCCTTGAGCAGCCGCAGCACGTCGTTTCTCTCGAGCTCCAGCGGCGGCAGCATGTCGAGGACCGCGCTTTTTTTCCTCCTCAAAGCGCGTCGTCAGCTCGTGGTCGCGCTTCTAACACCGCTGCTGCCACCTGGCACCAATCTGCTGCAGCTCTCGAACATGCGTCGCCATGAGATCCTCTCGTTCGCGCCGATGGAACTCGCCCTCGGAGAAGAGGATTTTTTCGTGCTCGACCAGCGAAATATGCGAGCTCAGCACGTCTTAAAGCTTGGTTTGCGCGGCTTGCAGCTGCCGCTCATAGCTCGTCTCTTGTCGCTGCAGCAGCAGTTCGTACTGCGCGCATCTCATCACAGACCTGTTGCTGTTGTTGGTTGCTGGAACTCACGTGAAGACCTGGATACGAGACTGTCGGCTTCTTCAGCGGCGAGGCTTCTGTCTGTTGCCGTTGCTTGGCTAACACTGCGAGAGGCATGGCAGTCGTATCAGATGGCTTCTCAATCGTCGTGGACAGGAACAGCCTGAGAGCCAAAGAGTCACGCCAGGCTCAAATCGACACAGGCGAAACGCATAGATGACACACAAACAACAGATTCAATACGCAAACGGGTAGATATGAAAGCACTTACTATTGATTTGCTGTATCACTCTCACTCACTCGCTGCGGACGCGAGAGACCTTGGGAGTCGACACTGTCGGTTCTTAGATGCTGAGAGTGTTGGTGGTCGGGCAGTTGCGGCGCAGAAGCTCAGCGACCATGTCAGCACGCGGTACGGCCACCTCGTCCTTGGAGAGCATCTCCTTGATCTTGACGTGGCCGCTCGCGAGCTCGTCCTCGCCGACCACGACCATGTACGGGATGCCGCTCTCGAGCGCGTAGTGGAGCTGCTTGGTGAACTTGGGGTTCTCCACCTGCATCACCTCGGCCGCGATGTTGGCGCGCCAGAGTTCCTTGCAGATCGCCAGCTTGGGCAGCAGCAGTGCGCCGCCCGTGGACGCCACGAGCACCTGGGACGTTGGCGTGGGACCCGTGACGCCGCTCGTCTTCTCGGCGTGCGCCTGCAGAATGCCAAAGATGCGCTCGATGCCCATGCTCACGCCCACGCACGGGATCTGCTGGCCCGTGGCCGAGAACATGCCCACGAGGTTGTCGTAGCGCCCGCCAGCTGCGATCGAGCCCACGTTGTGCTCTGGGGACATGAGCACGAACTCGTAGATGAGGCCTGTGTAGTAGTCCAGGCCGCGCGCGAGACTCAAGTCGAACGAGATGTAGTCAAGCACACCCATGGCGTCAAGGTACTCGAAGAGCAGCTTGAGGTCGGTCATGGCCTTAGCGGCCTCTGTGTTGTCCCCAAACAGGTTCTCCTTCGTGAGCTCTTCGTGGAGCGCCCGCGGGCTCCCCACCTTGCACACGAACTTCTGGATCGCGTCGGCCACGGACTCGGGGAGGCCCTTGTCGTCCACCATCTCGCGACGTACGTTCTCCCAGGGCTCCTTGTCGAGCTTGTCGATCGCGCTGCACGTCGTGCGGAACTTGTCGGCCGGCACGCCGCAGATGGCCAGAATCGCGTCCAGCAGCAATCGGTGGCTCAGCTTCACCTTGACGGGGCCAAGCTCCGGGAACTGCTGCAGCACCTCAATACCGATTGAGAGCACCTCGGCGTCCGGCAGCATGGGCGCGTAGCTCCCGGCGATGTCAAAGTCGCACTGGTAGAACTCGCGGAAGCGGCCGCGCGCCATCTGCGGGTTGTCGCGGCGGTACACGCGCGCGATGTGGTACCGCTTGATGTTGCCCGGGTTGTGTAGCGCCATGAAGCGCGCAAAGGGCACGGTGAGATCGTAGCGCAGCGCCAGGAGCTCGCCGCCCTGGTCCGCCAGGTCGTAGATGAGCTTGCTGTCCTCGCCGTACTTGCCCGTGAGCGTCTCCTTCAGCTCAAACACGGGCGTCTCGAGCTCCACGCCCGCGTGGCGCTTGAAGACCATGCGGATCTTGTTGAAGATCTTCTCACGCAACTGCATCTGGTGCGGCAAAAAATCCTGCGCGCCCTTGGCGATCTTGGGCTTGCGACGCGAGCCGCCGCTGCCAATGCGCACCAGGAGCTCTTCAATAAAAGTTGCGGCGCCAGTGGGGCGCAGGTCGAACGGGTTGAGCGTGGCTGTCAGCGAGGATTCGGTCGAAGCCTGAACGAACTGGCGGAACGCGGCACTGCCGACGCCGATCTTGATATCCTCCTTGGCGCCCTTCTTGGCGCCGTCCTTCTCCTTGGTCTTCTCCATCTTCTTCTTGCGCTTCTCGATGATCTTGTTGCGCTGCGCCTCCGTCATGGCCGCGAGCTTCTCATCCTCCTTGGCCGCGGCCGCAGCCGCCTTCGCAGCGGCCTCCTGGGCCTTGGCGTTCTTCTCCGCGAGACGCAAGCGGATCTGTTCGTCCTCGCTGTCGAAAACCTTAAGTGAGAGCTCCAGCTCGTGCGCGAGCGCCTTCATCACGGTTTCGACCAGCTCAATCGCACAGGTCGACGCGGCAGCGAGTGGCGTCAACGAGGCGTCCACCGCTTGACGACGCTCGTTGCTACCCTTGAGAAGCACGCTGAGCGCGTCCAATGTCGAGGCGAGCGAGGTCTGGAGCACCTGGGGGTGGAGCGCACCGACGCTCTTAGCGGTCATGCCGTCCGAGATGGCGCTGTTGAGCTCCAACTCGACCGTCTTGTAGGCCGCGAGCACGGCGTCGCGCACGGGCCCGTGGTACTGCGGGATGTAGCGGACGCACTCGGCGTCGATCGCAAACTCCTTGCGCGAGTTCACAAACTTGGAGTTCTCGAGCATGAGGCGCAGGTTCATCGCCGCCGTCACGATGCCGCGGTGCGGTCGGCTCGCATCGACGTACTCGGCTTCAAAAGGAGCAGAGTTGGCGCGCAGCGTCTCGCACGTGAGCGCCGCGACCGCATCGGAAAGTGGCAACAAGCCGCGCGCACCAGCGACAGTGAGCGCATTGACGGCGAGCAGCGTCACTGGCCCTTGGATGAGTAGCTCCTTTTCGGCCGTGCTGAGTGGCGCGGGGAGCGTGATGCCCTCGGCCTTCAGCGCAGCCTCAAACGCGACATTCGACTCCCCCTGACGAGCGAGTCCGCTGCCTTCCAGGGCGGCGAGGACCGTCACCGCGGTCGCATCCACGGGCCCAGCGACAAATACTGGCGTCACGTTGGCGTTGAGCAGGTCGGTGACGAACTGGGCGCTCTCGAGCACCGCGGGCGTCGCACGCAGACGCAGCAGCTTGTGCAGCAGCACGACGAGCGCGGCTCTCGAGACGGCGCTCGAGTGGGTCGATGGTGCAGACGCGGTCACGTCACGCAGCACCTGCTCGACCTGTACGCGGAGGGCGTCACTGGCCGCCTGCTCCTTGGCCTCGCCGGCCGCGCTGATCTGGTGCACGAAGCTGGGGCCCGCCGCCGGCAGGTCCACCTGCACCTTGGCGCGCAGCACCGCGACGGAGGCGATGTCCGCGGCCGAGAGCTTGTCGCTGCCGATGGTCACGCGCGTCGCAGTCGCCATCTTGAGTTGTGAGGAGCTGCTGCTGCTGTCTTGAGCTGCTGGGAAATCGGCGAATGGCATCATGCCATGCGATCATTCGTGTGGACGCAACAGCGCTTGATAGTCGTTAAGTGCGCATCGAGGCGAACCCATGATACAGATCGACCTCCCATTAGTGCACCCCTGTATTTGCATATCCAATTTAGGCCTTTCGTCCAGTGAAAGCAACCAGCATTATACAGTCGTATGAAAAACTATAGACGCACCCGGGTTTTTTCGATTTACAATTTCAATTGTTCTTTTTTGAAAGTGCTGTTTAAATGGCAAAAAAAAGAATGAGAATGCAGAAAACCACATTCAAAAAGAGTAAAAATTGAA
>JAASFV010000725.1:0-16129 GCA_023334015.1 Globisporangium paddicum
CGCGATGAGTTTGAGCGTGTGCAGCGGATGCTCGGCGTACGAGGCGCGCAGCAGGTGCTCGAAGCGGAGCTGTCCGAGCTCTCGCTGCGCTCCGAAGAAGAGCTCTACGCGAGCGGAGCTGTCGAAAGGAGCAGCTTGAGAAGGTGGCGAGCTCATGCTGATAAGTGGATGAGTGGGTGCGTATGAGCCAACGAGTGGCTTAGCTAAGAGACCCTTCTATATGAGGCAGTTAGGCTGACTGCTGTGGAGGTCAGGTGATATGCATAATAATTTAAAGATATTATTTATCAGGTTTGGAAGACTCGGAATTACTTTAAAGATCTCGACATTACTTTAAAAAGATGGCTTTGTTTACCTTTTTACTATTTCTACGTATTTTTTGTATGGCTAAAAGTGAAGGGTTTAAAACCCTCTTTGTGGAAGCTATGTGGTGTGCGAGTTGTGTGGTGTGTGTCTGGTGTTTTTGGCGCTAAAATCCAGTCATTCGTGGCGGGAATAAACGAGAAGCTCCATAAAGCAGCAAGCGACCGACCAGCAGGCGCGAGCGACAGATAGCTCCCCACACGCACAGCCAGCAGCAGTAGCGCTAACATGTCGGAGACGACGCTCAACAACGTGTTCTGGGGCCACAGCGACGGCGTCCTGGTGCTCTCAGCGTCCGGTCTGCTCTGGCGCAGCCGCTCGACCGAGGCGCAGAAGAAGCTGCTCAAGGACGACATCGTGACGATGCTCTGGACGCCTATGGGCGACAAGAACCACCACCTGAAGGTGTATCAGAAGGGCGGCAAGTACGTGCGCTTCACTGGGCTCAAGGCCAAGGACGTCGAGCAGCTCAAGAGCCACGTCGAGGCACAGTTCGACCGCGAGCTCGAGCAGGAGAAGGTGTCGTCGACGGGCGGCAACTGGGGCGAGATGAAATTCGAGGGCCCCAACCTCAACTTCCGCGCCAACGACGCAAGCGTGCTCGAGATCCCGCTTGAGCAGGTATCGCAGTGCGCGTTGCCGGGAAAGAACGAGGTCGAGCTGCAGTTCCACGAGGACGACACGGTGGCTGGCGACGAGGAGACGCTCGTGGAGATGCGCGTGTACCTGCCGCCGGGCGATGGTACGGACGAGATGATTACGGCCGAAACGTTCCGCGACGAGGTGCTTCAGCGCGCCAACATCCGCAGCGTCACGGGCAAGAGTATCGTGGACCTGGACGAGTCCATCGGCACGTTCCTGACGCCGCGCGGACGCTACGGCGTGGAGATCTACGGCTCCTTCCTGCGCATGCACGGCAAGACGTTCGACTACAAGATCATGTACTCCAACATCAACCGGTGCTTTCTGTTGGAGCTGCCCAACGGTATCAACACGGCGTTCGTGATCAGCCTCGAGGAGCCTATCCGCCAGGGCAAGCAGGGGTACCCGCACCTGGTGCTGCAGCTGAGCAAGGAAGACGTGCACATCGACGTGAATCTGTCGCCCGACGAGATCAAGAAATACAATGGCAATATCCACGAGCGCATGTCCGGTGCGCTGCCACAGATCGTCGCGACGCTATTCAAATTCATCATCGGCAAGAAGGTGTACACGTCGGGCAAGTTCAAGACGCACAGCGGCGACCGCGCGGTCAAGTGCGCCGTCAAGGCGCAGACGGGCGTGCTTTTCCCGCTCGAGAAGTCGTTCATGTTCATCCACAAGCCCACGACGTTCATTCGCTACGAGGAGGTCGAGTTCATCGAGTTCCAGCGCTACGCCGGCCAGAGTGGCTCGTCGGCCAGCCGCAATTTCGACCTGCTCGTGAGCTGCCGGTCCGTGGGCGGTGAGCCCGTGCGCGAGTTCCTCTTCAGCGCCATCGACCGGCGCGAGTTCCCCGAGCTGAGCCAGTTCCTGACGTCCAAGAAGCTGCGCATCCGCAACCTGAAGGAGACCCCAGCCGGCGGCGCTGGCGGTGCGGGTCAGGCCAAGAAGCGCGGCTTCAATGAGTACCTGGAGGAGCTGGGCCCAGAGGAGGGCGAGATCGAAGACGACGAGGAGGAGGAGGAGGACTCGGACTTTGGCCCGGGAGATGCATCCGAGGTCTCGTCAGGCGACTACAGCGATGAGAGTCTCAGCGGCTCGGACGCCGAGGACGACGACGAAGAGGGAGGCGAAGGAGGCGAGAAGAAGAAGAAGAAGGACAAGAAGGAGCGCAAGCACAAAGACAAGAAGAAGAAGCGGAAGACCAGCGACGGCGACGAGGACGAATAGGTGGCAGACTGACAGAGTCAAATGGTGTTGTTGGCTATGGACAAACGCAAGATTCGATTGGCAGCGAACAACTCCGTTTTCATGCTTGAAAATTTGTTTTTCTCAATCAAAATACAACACACTATCAGCTCCTATCTCTCGAGGCATTGCTTGGCTCTCACACTCTCTCGCCACACTGTCGCACGACGAGCTGACCGCCACAGTGGAATTTATTCACATGCAACGCTCCTCCGTCATTCATTCTCTTCTCAAAATTGCCCACCGCACGCCACTCACAGCCACTACTGGTTCTATTCCGCAGTCTTCCTCGCGTGTCACGTCGCCAGCTTGTTCTTCTTGCTCTCCAGCTCCTGGGCTTGGTGCTCGAGTCGCCGCTTGCGATCTGCGGCGGCGGCCATCTGCGACGACTCCTCGCCTGCGACAGCCGCGAGCGCGCTCAGCTGCAGATGCGAACCGGCCGATGACATGCCCGAACCGTTCTCCGACGACGCCACCAACGACAGGATGTCCTCGATGGATGAGTTGCGCGGGAAGCTCGATTTGTAGCCCATGCCGCCGCCACCGCCACCGTTGCCACTACCGCCACTGCCACTCAGCGAACTGAGGTTCGTGAACGAGGCGCACGTGGACAGACTCGACAGGTTCGAGAACGACGGGAAGCTGCTCAGGTGGTCCGACGAGCCGAAGCGCGAAAGCATGTCCGAGTGCGACGGTATCCGAGGCATCGACGACGAGAGCTTGTCCATGGACGGCACACGCGGGAGTTTGTCCATGGACGGGATTCGCGGCATTCGGTCCATCGATGACAGCTTGTCCATGGACGGGATCCGCGGAAGCTTGTCCATCGAGGGCACGCGAGGCATGCGGTCCATCGACGAGAGCTTGTCCATGGACGGGATGCGTGGGAAGATGCCCGATGAGCTGCGCGGCATCTTGCTTAGCGGCTTAGGGATCTGAATAGTGCTCGAGCTCCCGCCGCTTTGGCTCTGCCGCCGGTGGAGGTCCGACTCAGCGTCACGCTGCTGCTCCTCCTTCATGTTGCTAGAGTTGTGGGCATCAAACATACGTTTGCGGTCGGCCAGGCCACTGGACCCTTCCTCCTTCATGGTACTGCTCCCGTGCTTGCTCTTATCCCCACTCTCGTCCTCGTCCTTGGCGCGCGGACTGGGCGGTGCGTGCTCCTGCAACAGCGATGAGAGCTGCTCGAGCGACTGGATGCGAGGGAAGTACGCGTTCAAGCCATCGCCGATGGACATCGACTTGACCATGCTGTGGTTCGAGTGGTCGTAGTTGCCGAGGTGGTCGCCAAAGTTCGCACCGGTGCTGCCGTACTGGTGATGGGCGTTGCTGCTGTTGTTGCTGCTGTTGCTGCTGGGGTGGCCGCCTTGGTGTGGCAGCTGAAAGTTGTCGATCGACGCCACACGCGGGAAGAGGCACGAGAAACTGTCGATGGACGACACGCGCGGGAACGAATCGCTCTGCTGCTGTTGCTCCTGGTGTTGCGGTTGTGGCTGTGGTTGCTGGTGGTGCTGGCTGCTGTTGCTCTGCAGGGAGCTGCTGTTGTTGCCACCGTGGTTTGGCGACAGGAACGAGCCGTCGACGCTCGGCCGTCCACTTGCGTCACTGTGTGAAGAGTGACTGGAACTCTGGACTCCCATGGCACTTGCACCGTTGTCACTGGGGTTACTGTAGTGCGATTCACTGCTCGAAGACGAGCTGCTCTGCATGGAACTATTAAATAACTGATTCGATGTCGCTTGCATTGGCTGCTGCTGGCGGTGGCTGTGCTGTTGTTGCTGCTGGTGCTGAGCGTGCTGTTGCTGCTGTTGGTGTGGTTGCATGTGTTGCTGCTGAGGCTGAATGTGCTGCTGCTGCTGCTGCTGCTGGGCGTGCATCGGGTACCGCGGGATGCTTGCATTCGACTGGTGCTGGAGTGGCATGGGGCCACGCGTTGGCGGGAACGGTGCGTGATGGGACGCCGCAATGCCCAGGTCCTTGGGGGTCATGGGCGCTGACACTGCAATCTGCTGCTGCTGATGTTGCTGCTGCTGGTAGTGCCCGACGGGTGCCACTGGGACCGGCATCTGCGTCCGTACCGCATTCCCAACGGGTGCGGTAGGCGTACTCCCACTGTTGTTGCTGTTGTTGTATCCGCCGAGCGTCCGTGCTGCGATGTAGCGGCTCTTGTCGCGCGAGAGCTCGGACTCGAGGCGCTTCTCGCGGCGGCGCTGGTTGTACTGCTCGCGCTCCAGGTACGTCTTCTCGAGCTCGGCGAGCTCGCTGCGGATGAGTCCCATATCGTCCTTGGCGACATCGTCTTCGCGCCGCCGGAAGATGATCTTGCCAATGCACTGGTCACCTGTGTACTTTTTCGAGATGCGCATCGGGTCGCAGTTGAGCAGCTTGGAGAGAAACGTGCGCAGCGTCGTGCCCTCCGCCAGCGGCAGGTTGCCCTTCTTAAACTCTTCGATCAGCCGGTCGCAGTACAGACTCTCCTCGGCCGTCCACTTGCCCTTGCGCATCGTCGCTGGGTTCGGCGGCTCGTTCGTCATGTTGGCCACGCCTGCGAGGCCGCCCACGATGTCCGTTGGCGCGCCGCCGCTGGTGGCGGCAGCAACTGTCATCGCCCCCATGGGTCCACTGTTGGCCGTATTGGGCGCATAGGCAGCTCGGTTCTGCGGCTGGGCCGCCTGCTGCTGTGGGTTGTAGAGTCCCGTGGCCGGCGCGGCCGGCACCGCCATGCGGCGCTGGTTCTGGATCGGGATCCAGCAGATCGGACAGACCTTGTCTTTGTTGAGCCACCGGTCGATGCAGTGCGCGTGGAACTGGTGGTGGCACGGCTCGAGCATCACGTCCACCTGCGCGTTGTAGCACACGAGGCACGTCACCTGGCTCATGGCGCCGCCGCCGCTGTTCATCACGGCCGCCGCGTTCATTATCTGGTTCTGGTACTGCTGCTGCTGGGTGGCGTCCATGCCACTGCTCATACTATTCCTGTTGACACTAGCTCGCTGCTGACCGTCGTTACTGCCGCTGCTGGTCGTGCTGGACGGAGACACGGCGGCGTTCGCACTGTAGTGCTGCTGCTGTGCGTACGCGGCCGCCGCGCTGCTGCCAGCGGACGAGGAAGTCGCCGCCATACTGTTCTGCTTCAGGTGCTGCTGCTGCTGGAAGCTCTTGCTGGCGTCGGAAACCTGCACGCCTTCGCCTCCCATGCTCTCGCGTGGCATCCACACACAGTCGGCAATAGAGAGAGAGAGAGAGAGAGAGAGAGGAGGGCTTGCGAGGGGCTGCAGACACAACACACGCACACACAGGAGCACATCATTAGCCACAGTCCGCTCACACATACACACGCAGGACGCCATGCACGCACCGCTGGTGTTCTCTGCTTTGAGCTTCTCGCCAAAAAGTATTAATATGAGTTTCACTATCGCACCTGCTGACTGTGGTGACTGTGGGCTTTTTGGCGCGACACGACCCCCCTCCCCTCTTCCTTTTTTGTTCTCACTCAGAATTAAATTTGAAAAAAAGCGGCCAAGGTGCGAATTGTAATGCGGACAAGAGCCAATCAGAGAAGCTGAAAATACAATAGACCTCTATGATTAGCTAAAAAAGACAGAGAGCAAGATTTTGCATAAGAACGAGCTGCGAATTAGATGCGGTTTTAGCCTCACGCCCTTTTTTAGAGGATGGCTCCGCACAGAAAAGGGACGCATTTCTCAATTTTCGCGAAAAAGAAAACTAAAATTACGAGTAAGTGCTTTGGTTAAAGCCTGAGAAGGAAACAATCCAGTGAGTGGTTAAGCCCAGTGCTGCTGCCTCCTGCTGAGGCTAGAGGCAGCGAGAGAGAGAGCTCGTCTGTCTACCATGTGTGCATTTGGAGCGTCATGAAATAACTCGTACACACTTCAGTTTTTTTTTTAAGTTGGTGGCTTTTGCACCAGAAAATACCTCAGTTCTCAACAAACAAACTTCAGACTCCACGTAAAAGCAACCCGAATCGCTCCCGAAGTTCAAGCGTTGCAATTGAGCAACCGATCCAAATTTCATGTTTTGAATACGAGAATTGACAAATAGTGGCTTCAGATTGCCGCCAAACCCACAAAGTGAAATGTTAGATTCTGTTTTGTAAAAACAAAAGTTGCTCAATCAAGGTCCATATGCAAAAATCTAAAATCTGAGCACCATATCAAGAACGATATATAGACAATTTCGAAATTGCTTGATGATTGGCTGTTGCCCGGTGTGGAGAGTGGCTCGCTGGATACCTGTTCCTGTTCTTTTTTTTTGATTTCTCGTCAACCCGAAGAGCTGCCAGTGTGGTGTCTGGTGGTGATCAGCAGCACCAGTGGCATCTCGCAATAAATCAAGCAGCACGCCTTTGATTGCAGCCTTGTTGCCAATACACACACACGCGGAGTGTATGCTGACCAAACAGCGCTGAGCTCTTCAACTGTGCACCAGATGAACTCCTTGCGGCCGAGCAAGCCTTTGCGACGGTTGTCCCTGCGAGATCTCTCGCCAAGATAACACCACGCTCTTCAACGTGAGTTGTGAGGATCGCACTCGTTCGTGACGGCTCGTCGGCAGCTTTCTGAAGCAGATGTCAGAAGTGCAGTCTTGAAGTTGGAGAAACAAATGACTGGTGGCGTAACGCGACTCTCGCTGGTACACACCACTAAGGACTGCTATGGTCACTGATGGTGGTAGTGTCTACAGACGTCAGCTAATGAGCGGGTGGGCAGCATGCAAACTCGAGTGCTGCAAACTCGCGCTCTGGGCCAAAAGTGTCGTGGCCGGCAACACTTAACGACACTTCTCTGCAGCTTTACACAAAGTGCGTGCGCACTTTACTGTTGTCACTCACTTTGACAGATGGGAGCCAAGAAATCTGCGCGGAAGAAGCCGCCGAAGCTCGTCGCGCCGGTGCGTCCACGCGCAGCAGCAGGCCACGATTGACACTTCGCATACCCACACTGCTCGTAGCCTTTCTCACCAGTCTGCCTATGTGCATCTTCGTGTGGGTTTAAATCCAGGGACAAGCCCAGTCGAGCGCGTCGTCAGCAGCTCCAGTTGCAGCTGCCATCGCGTCTTCGCCTGTGGGTGGGAATGGACATTCAAAGCAGTTGAAAGGCAAGAAGCAGAAGAAGCGCTTTACGACGAGCGATGACGCGATCCTCGTCATGCGCAAGCAGCTCGCAGCGGTCGGCTGCAAGCTCTTCGTACGTGCTGTTTGTCTGCATGCGTGTTGATGAATGGATGGCTCATGAGCTGACTGAATAGTTGCGTGGCTCTATTGCTGGCGGCAGGAGGTTGAAGCGGACGGCAATTGCCTCTTTCGGTACGAGCTAAACACTGACATGTGGCTTGTAATCATCCAGTTAACGCGCTCACCTATTTTATTTCTTTCATCATGCAGCTCGATCGGCGACCAGCTCTTTGGCGACCAGCACCAGCACATGGAGATCCGCAAGGTTAGCAGCCGGGTAGCAACTCTTTGGTGTGTATAGTATGGAGGCGTGTACTGATCTCTTCTGTCCTGTGACGCACTCTGCAGCGCATCGTGGACTTCATTGAGCTCAAGCGCGACGACTTTGAGCCGTTCATGGAGGACGGAGAAATGTTTGAGCGCGTGCGTACGTCCCATATATCGTGGTATACATCCCACCAAGGTGTGCTCAATGACTGACGAAGGATACACTTATATGTATATACTCGTAGTACTGCAAGCGCATGCGTGAGGACGGCACGTGGGGCGGCAATCAGGAACTATATGCGGCGGCGAAGCTCTTCCAGGTATACGTTGTGATCCACCAGGAGAGCTCGCGCATGGTGATCGAGTGCGATGCGCTCAAGCCCAGGAAGGTCCTCCACGTGGCCTACCACGGCAGCGACCACTACGACAGTGTCCGGATTCTAGAGGATGACGGGATGGACGCCCACGAGCCGAAGGAGGTCGTGCTGACGTACTGCGACGGCTTCCGACCCGAAGACTTGGCCAAGGTACGTTGGCGGCGGCATCATCCCATGTGGCCAGAGAATTTCGTTAGCAAAATTGCTAACGAACGGCTTCGTTCCATTTCTCTGGTGGATTAGCGCTGGAAGGTTCACGCGCATGCGACGTCGGGAGCTTCACCAGAGTCGCAGATTTCAACAATGATGAGTGGCGAAGGCGAAGACATGCTCGTGAGCGACCTCGACGCTCTGCACGTGGGCGCGAACGAAAATATCGTTTTGAGCAAGAAGAGCATGCGCAAGCTCAAGAACGACGCCAAGCGCAAGACCAAACGTCTTGATGGATAACGACTGAAAAAAGAACGAAGATTATCAAAGTTGGTGCCCATTGCCAGCTGCTGCTGCTGCGCGTGGCGTGAGTATGCTCACCGAGTGCAGCGATCATTCCGCTCGCATTCCAGTTGCGTCAAAGAAATACTGTAGTACTTGAATCCTCACTTATCACCGAGTTGCTGAACTTTGTCGAAGGTCTCCTCAGTCTCCTGGCTTAACGACTGACAGACCTCGGGAGTGAGCGATAGACCAAGCAAAGCGTTAGCCCACATTGCAAAGGAAACCTTGGTGCTAATGACCACACACACTGACATGGGATGGTCGGACTTCCTTTGAGATGGCTACAAATGGATTTCGAAACCATTCGCGAAAGTTTTCGAATGCCTCCGAAAAAAATATGGAAAACGGTTGGACGACGATCAGCTCAATTAGAATGTGAAGACCTCCAGACCTCACACGAGCACTTGGAGCCAGCAGTCATCGACACCTTCGTGCTGTTCCTTCCATCTCCCACCCATACGAACGAGATGCTCCGTCTGTACGAGCAGACCAAGCCGGAGGAGCAGCAGGTGGCCGCCGCCATCAAGAAACGCAACCGCACCAAGTTCCGCTGGGGCACGTCGTCCAAGAGTTCATCTTCCACCAACAGTACGAAGAGCTCCGCCAGCACTAGTAAGAGCTCTACGCCAGCAGCCTCTAATAAGCCTTCGCCTCCAGACCCGCAGCCCAAAGCCCGGCGTTCATCACTCTTCAGAAGACCAGCGCGCCTCCAGCCCACGCTCACGCCCATCATCGAGTCGGACCTGGAAGCCCACGAGAGTGACGACGAGGCCCAGCGCCCACTCTCTCCGACTTCTTCTTCCTTCTCTTCTTCCGCTGCGACGTGCTCGCTGCCTACCGACTCGCCGTCCAGCAGAGGCAGCAGCAGTGCGTCCTTTACTTTGCCTTCGAGCGCCCAGAGCACGGACACGAATACGGACGCCGACGCGTTCAAGCCGCGTGTCGAGTACAATCTGCGCAAGCTTCTGCGCCAAGTCATGGGGCTCGACGGGCTCTGGACGAGCGACCAGCAGGTGACGCGCCATTATGCGCGCATCCACTGGCGCGTCGTCAAGACTCAGGCCGACGGCAACTGCCTCTTCCGCGCCATCAGCGACCAGCTCTACGGTAGCGAGGCCTTCCACGGCGACATCCGACGGGTGCGTTTGTAGCTTTACTAGTGTGTGTGTGTTTATGAGGCTCACGTACGTGGATGTATACCTCCTGTGCAGCGCATTGCGGACTTTATCCAGCGTGAGGGCACGCTCTTTCAGCCGTTCCTGGCCACGGATGAGGCCTCGGGCGAGTCGCTCCAACAGTACTGTGTGCGCATGCGGCGCGAGGGCGAGTGGGGCGGCAACATGGAGCTCTACGCGGCCGCCAAGCTCTTCAATATCCACGTCGTCATCCACCAGGTACAGAATGAAGGCTTTTTGCTCAATCAGCTATCGTTTGAAAGCTGTAGGCTAACAATGTCTCTCTTTCTTATTCTTAGGGCCCAATGCGTCGCGTGCGGATCGAGAATGGCCGCGAGGACGACCCGAAGACGGGTAAACCGCCCAAGCCGTACAAGATCCTACATCTGCTCTTCAAGAGCGACCACTACAGCAGTCTGCGCCCACCACCGATTAAAGAGAAGAGCGAGCCAACGCCTACCGTCATGAACGAATCCCACAGGTCCAGGTACAACCGAGCCATGGCCCTGCTCGACAAGGTCAGCGCCAGCAAGCACGACGAGCTGCGCGTGCAGGAGTTCGTAGCGGCAGTTGTCGCCAAGCGCAACCGATCACCAGAGGCCTCGCCGCAGCACTCGCGGCGTCAGGCAAAGGCCCACAGAGCCCAGGATGACACTACTAGCGAGCCAGTGAAGCAAGAAGAGCGACCAGCTCAGGCAGACGACAAGAGACCTAAGCAGCCAGAGCCTTCTGTGAAAATTGCCGGTAGCCTAGGCTTAGAGCTCATGCCGGCCTTCGAAGAGGCCGAGGTGCGCATGAGCAAACCCACGCGCGTGACGTTCCGCCGGGGCAAGGCGCACAGCGTTTGCTCGTCCAGTGACGGCGAGTCCGAGCCCAGTTCGCCCTCTCCCGCGCCAGAGTGCCCACCAAGACGGAAGCAGAGCACTGAAGCCCCAGTCCCGAGCCCTCGCCTATTTGCTACGAAGTCGATGCACATGCTGCTGCTGGACACTGAAGACGGGCCGGAGCTGCGAGCGGAGGACGAGTTCCAGTCCAGTACGCTGGTCGTGCTGCCTAGTCGCCTCAAGTTTCACCGTGGGGTTCAGCAGCAGCAACTGACGGCGACGGCCTACTAGGGACATGCTGGGTATTTAATTTCGCCTTAAGGAGCTAGCTCTTCAGGTCCGGCGGGAAGACCGGAAGACAACAAGCAGCCTCAGGAGAGAAGAGACTTTGTATGGATTGTAAAGGAGAGAACAGCACTTCCATCGGAAGAAGAGCTGCGAAGCTTCATCATGAGTTTGGAAGTGTTAGCTGTAACGAGTGAGCGAGTGCATGAAAGATATATATATGAAATTGGTTGAAGAAGATATATGAAATTGGTTCGTTTTGATCGACCAAGCAAGAAACTTTGAAACGGACCTCGCTGTGAAACACCTCAGGATCAGCACTGGCGATGGAGACAGAGGACGCAGTGGTGCAGCTCCTGGGCGTGGACACGAAGCTCGGGATCCTCGCGGGGCTCGCGCTCGTGGCCAAGAAGCAGCAGGAGCTCCAGAGTGAGGACGAGGACGCGGCCAGCGGCACTAGCTCCCCCTCCAACGACAAGCAGCGCGACAATGGCGGCGGGCGTAAGACGCAGCGTAAGCGCCACGGCTCAGCCACAATCTCTGGCGCCGCTGATTGCAATGGCACTGGAGTCACAGGCTCGGCGAAGAAGTACTCGGTGCACGAGCAGCGCGACGTGATCCGCAAGCTCCAAGAGCAGAACCAGGTGCTCAAGCAGGAGCTCGCGATCGAATCCCGCGATGCGCGCGTGATGCTCAGCCACGAGAAGCGCCAGCAGCTCGATCGGCTGCGCGCGATGGCGGCCACGTTCGCCAAGAAGATTGCGTTGGTCAAGAAGAACGCGGCCCGCGTGGACGACCTCTTGGCCAAGAAGACGCTGGAGCTCGAGGCCATTCGCCAGCAGCAGCACAGCGAGGTCTCAAGCAACAACACCAGCGCATCGGGTTCACAAGGCTCTGGATCTGAGAGCACGGGGGCTCTGGCGGCAGCCGCGGAGAGCACAGCGGCCAGCACAAGACGCGTGCGAGCGCTGGAGAACCGACTTGAGCTCTCGCTTGTCAAGAAAAACGAGATGGACTCGATTAACAAGCACCTGCGCGCGCAGATTGAGAAGGTCCGGAAGGACCGTGTGATCTTCGACGGCATCTACAAGAAACTCGAAAAGGAGCTGAGCGAGTATCGCCAGCGCCACGAGCTCTCGTATGACGAGCTCAAGAAAGCCCTGGACGCCAAGCACCAAGTGAACTTGGAGATCCTGAGCATCCAGACCCAGGCAGAGGCGGAGCAGCGCACCTACGAGCAGCAGTTCCAAGAGCTCAAGGCGTCCATCGAGACGTCCATGCGCGAGGCTGCGAGGCTAGGCGGCGGTGGGACAATGGGCAGCGGGCCAGTCTCCCCATTCGCTAGTAAAGCTAGCAGCACCAGCCATCCCGATGTTGACGAGACTGGCTCGGGCCTGGGGGTGGGTGGTGGTGTCCTAGGCAACACCAAGGACTCGCCGCTCAACCGCATTTCAGTGCTCTCGACGTGGAAAATCGGGTACGACCGTGCGCTCGCGACCACGAACGAGGGCGTGACGGTCAAGTACGACAAGGCCTTCGCAGGCATCAAGGCGCTTACGGGTATCCAGGACATTGCCAAGATCGCCGAGGAGATTGTCAGTCGCGACGAGAGCAACTTCAAGCGCTTCAAGCGCGTCGAGGAACTTCACCAGGAAGAAGTTGCGCTCCACGCGCAGATCGACGAGCTCACGACCCAGGTCGAGGCCTTCAAGGCCCAAGAGGGCATCGCCACGAGCGCCACCCAGAAACAACAGTGTCGCGAGCTCGAGCGCAAGTACCACCGGGCGCTGGACAAGGCCAGGGCCTTCGAGAACGAGTATGAGGACACAGCCGCAGGACTCACACGCGTTAAGTCATCCGTGCACTCGATCCACAGCATGCTCGCGCACGCCAACTGCGCCCGCAACGTGGACCAGTTCAGCCACGGCAGTGCACACTTAGCGCTTGGCTCCCATTCGGCGAGGGACGTGACCGACACGAACGTGCTCGAGTACCTCCAGGCGATCGAGACCTTCGCCACGAGTCTCATGAAGGAGACCCACGAGGCGGCCTCGGCGGCCCAGGCCGCGGCCACGATGACTGATGACTCAAATGATGGAGCTGAGGACGCGAGCCTAGGTCCAGGCTCGTCTCCGTCGTTAGGCTCGCACTCTGTTACCTCTCAGCACCACCAGCACGAGCTAGGGGCGTCCTTCCCCATAGGCCACGGTCCGCCGACGCTGCCATCTGATCCGTCCCAGAAACTCAGGGTCCACGTGCCAGCCCCTGGCGGAGTCAATGGCGTGATCATCATCCCAGCGTCCTCGCCATTCAACAGTCTTCAAGAGGCCGATAGCGAGCTCAACGGAGCCAAGCCCTCGCCTACGACGGCGCTGCACCCCCACTCGTCCATGAAGTCGCTACAGCAACAGCAGCAGCTGAATCTACACCAGGGGCTTCAACGACGTAAGTCAGGTGGGCGATTCGAACTCCTAGCTCGCAAGTCGCTGTCCCAGGTCCAGTTCGTCGCGGCGCTCGCGGCGGCGGTGACTGCGGCCAACAATGGTCAGATGCCCGCATCGTCTCACTTCCCAGCCCACTTGCTGGTTGAGTCTGGTATCCCTTGTGCTGCCAATGGAGACACTGGTAGTCATGCTGCGGACTCAGCGAGGCTAGATTCGTCCGAGTCGAGTCAGCAGCTTAGTCGCGCGAGGCTCGAGGAAGAAGAGGAGGAGCGTGCGCTCACGTACGACGAACTACGCCAGTACGCGGCCAAAAACGTCGTCAAGAAGAAGAGTGACGACGCCTCGCTCGTAGCACCACGTGCGAGTAGCAGCAGCGCGAGTGGCACCAGCACCACCAATCTCTCACCCAGCAAGGCAGCAGGTCTTCAACACCATTACAGCTAGCCCCCGACAATTTCATAGATTCTAAAAAATGCGAATCAAGAATGTAGTGTTTGCTTCAGATGCTGATAGAGAAAGGAGCGTGTAACGTAGTTCTGGCCTAGCTCACGTGATCTACAGTGACGCGACAGGTTCTGCGTCTCGCGTCGCCAGTGCAGCTGCTGTCGCCAAGATCTTGGCCTTGGCTGGCGGCATCAGTCGCGATGGTAGCTCGCTAGGGATTGCCTCGCCGTCGTTCGCCCTGGCGCACAGGTACATCGCGACGGCAAACTCATCGGCGTCCAGGCACCCGTCACGATCAATGTCTGCCAAATCCCAGATCTTCTTAAGCGTCTCCTGCGAGCAGCCCGAGGCCTTGAGCGGCGGCATGCAGCTCGCGCCCGTCGCGCGGCCGTTCGCGTCGATGCGCAGCGTCTTAAAGACCGCATCGTACTCGCTCTTCTTGGGCGCGATCTCCCAGTGGGCGTCTTCGGCCGAGTTCGGGTCTGCAAACGGGTTGAAGCCCACAGTCGCATCACCTGTGTCGTCCTTGGGCCCGGCCTCGCGCTTGGGCAGCGCCGACATGAGCTTGGGGATGTCCTTGGAGAGCAGCTCGTCAATCTCCTGGATCGCCTTGACGTTCAGAGCCGCGAACTTGTGGAATTTGCGGTCCGCGCACTTCTTGCAGAACTCATCGAGGTTCGGAAAGTCCCCCGGTGGCAGGTGGTACTTGCGCTGCACCTCGCGGAACGTCTCGCCCATGTTCTCGATGAGCTCCCTCTGTTTCTTCTCCTTGCCCAGCATCGCGGGCATCTTGTCGCGCAGGTGGCCGATCAGGTACGCGTGCACCTTGGCGAGTCGCGCGCGCTTGACGAGCTCGTTGATCTTGCGCACGGCCGCATTCTGCGGCAGGTTGCGCAGCTCCGACATGAGGTCCTTCTCCTCGGCGCTGAAAAGTACGGCGTTGTCCGTGTGCAACAACGGCTGGTCCCAGAACGACCCGATGAACACGCGCATGACCTCAGGGGTCTTGAGCACCTTGCCCATGGACCACATGAGCGCGCCGTACCTAGATTCATCACACGCACACGAGTTAGTTTGCTCAGCCTATACCTAGGCTAATAGAGGGAGATACGTACACACGCATGAGGCGCTGTTGGTCGATCTGGTCGGCCTTGTTGAGGATGCAGCGGATCTTGTCGTCGTGGCCCTTGAGCACCTCGATGACGCGCTGGAATTCGTCCGAGATGTCGAGCTTATGCGCGTCGAAGAGCAGCAGAATCATGTCCGAGCGCTCGGCGAACCACTTGGCGACCTGCACAAAGTCGTAGCCGCGCGCGATGCGCTGCTTCTCGCCCGAGAGGATCCCCGGTGTGTCCACAACCGTGATGTTCTCGAGCACCTTGCAGGGCACCTGGGCCACCTCGAACTTGTTGAGGAAGGCCGTGCCAAACATACTGAGCCCGCCAAAGGGCAGGTCTGGCGACACTGCGACTGCGTTGCCCGGCACGGTACGCTCTTCCTCGCCGTGCATAACAGCCACGAAGCGGTCTGTTGTGGGCTCGGGTCCGATGCGCTGGCCCGGGAAGGACTGGCCCAGCAGGTACTCGATGAACGAGGTCTTACCGACCGAGTACTGGCCGATCATGAGCACCTGGGGCTTGGCGTCAAAATCTGCGTCGCTCAGCAGCGGCGAGTGGAAGTCGTCGTAGCAGTACTTCTTCTCCAGGGGCTTGAGCTTGGTCGAGTAGAGCCGCTTGAGACCCTCGATCACCTGCTTGCTCTTGGCTGCGATGTCCGAGCCTTCGGAGCCCAGGATCACAGCGTGGCTGCTGGGCGAGGGTGACGCAGCGGTAGACGCGCTGAAGGACATGACGACGCGCTTGCTGCTGTTTGTGATATGTCTGCTGTGGAGATGTGGAGAACACACAATGGGGTCTGCTGCTGTCAAGCGTCGCACAATGAAAGCCGTTTCCCTGTGTGTTCCTGCTTTGGATACAAGCTCACACGTCGCAAGTTTGACAAGGCGGAAATGATCACTTGTTGTCAGAGATCACTCACATCAGAAGCAGTCAGTCAGTTGTTGGCACTCCACCATGAGCGCTAGTTAGATCTCCATCCTGCGACGCTGCGCCAAGTGCCTCAGCCAACCAACTGCCTCATGCGGAAGGTTGGGAGCTCGCTGTTCTAGCCAAGCCACTTGTGGGTTTGCTGGCTCACACGTACTCGCCCAGTCACCATGAGTTCGCCAGCATCTCAAGCTGCTCCTTTCGACAGCTCCGCTCGCGTAGAGCTCTTCTTCGGAGCGCAGCGAGAGCTCGGACAGCTCCGCTTCGAGCACCTGCTGCGCGCCTCGTACGCCGAGCATCCGCTGCACACGCTCAAACTCATCGCG
>JAASFV010000726.1:0-16118 GCA_023334015.1 Globisporangium paddicum
ACGGTTAATAAAGTACGCATCTGGCTCTAGGTAAGGTAGCCAGTGCGAACCTGTACTAAGTTTGGTCTTAAAGATATTGCACAAACAGTAGTTTGGCAGAGTGGTTACTGCGGTGTAACTCACTCGTGTACCCCGTTACAAATTAGATCGCAGGAACTGCTGATCCACTTTATCACGAGTCCTTGTGGAAGTCGTGTAACACACGCTTCCTCACTCTGTGTATTGTGCTGAGTAACTCGGGAACGCCCAGTTACAGTGGATCTCCCGCACTATCAAGTAGTGATGGAGGACTATCGCGATGTAACCGCTGTTGCTGTACCACTCGCGGGAAATTCGGCACAATAAACACCAGCATGAGTGGTGTGAGCGAAAAGCCGCGACGTTCGCCGAGAATAGACGCACGCGCGGTACCGCAAGGGCGTGGACTATGAAAAGATAGACTCTGCTAACAGCTCGTGGCAACAGGCGAGCACGCACACGCATGCTTCTTGGCAAGTGAGCGAAACGAGCGTGGAGTCGCAGTTTGAGCTTCATGTGAAAGAGCTGAAGATGGAACTCAAGTGTGTATTGATCATTCCCACCAGATGGTAATGATCTTCTTCTATCTACGGCTCCTGAATCGATGGTTTTCATTGGAACAATTTCACAGTGCGTTACTGAATACCTCGCCGCTGTCGCACTTCTCCTTGAGCCCTTTGAGATCTTGTAACACAACTTCCGCCTCCTCAAGGATCTTCATATCTTCGGGTGGAGGCCGCTGTTCCATCGTCGTGTGCGAAAACGCGTTCGCCAGGGTAGCCACCTGTTGAAAACTCGCTGGACTTCCTCCTTATCAATCTAGAGCTCGCGAGCGAAGCGATCTTTGTATCTGAAAGAGCACGAGCTATCGCAGCGTGAGCAACCCGCGCAGGTGGAGGCTGAGGTGGCTCTGTAAAATCAAAGCCTGGAGAGCCTTGATGGCTTGTTGCCGTCAGTTTGAACGCGGTATCTTTGCATATCGATGAGTGCAGAGCTATTCGTACAGTAGAGGTTTGACACACACAGTTCCCTCGCGAAAAGTTCTCGCTGTTGATGATTGCTTTTGTTGATTATTGACTAGCCGGGCGACGCCCGCTCCGCGGGCGTTTTTGTTGTTGTTGTTGCTGGTTTGAAGCTTTTTTCTGTATAGATTTTTTTATTTGCTGGCTTGCAGCTTTTCTGCATATGTCGGATGCTCACACACACTCGTCCAGATACAGAGCACCCGCCCCCGCTTCGTTTGGCGGCGCTCTGGTCTGACGTCGTGTGGTTCGCACTCTTCGGGACACACGGGACAGTTTTTCATTGAAGAGCCAGCTATTTAGCAACCGAGGCCCAGTGTCCGGCACCAATTCAAGTTTGGACGACACGGTAAAAAAAGGCGAGTAAAAGTCGAATCTTGACTGAGAAATAAAAGCAGGTCGTCCCTCGTCCCTTGTTGTGACGGGCACACAGGAATGATTTGGAAAAGTATACATTTTGGTCGTTAGGTTGCGCGTGCTGACATTCCGAATTGAAATAGTGAATCCAAAAATGGACGGGTTGGAGCAAATAATAGGTAAAGCAATCGAAACATGGACTAAGAGAATGTGACTGTCCCTTGTTGTGACACCCCACGCACGGACAGATTTCCGAGCCAAGTCTATTTGGGTAGTAGCTTACAGGGCGGTGAAAACTACAGATAGTCGATTCTGGTTGGCTGGTTCAAATAATCACATTCGCAGAATAATCAAGAGTGAGGACCCTTATTGTCGAACTTTCCATCGAAGAAGAGAAGAGCGATGACAGAGCGCGCAGTGAACTCGCCATCGTCAAGTAAGGACTCGCAGTCTCTGTGAGGATAGACCTGAGTGCAACGGTCGACGAGCTCAAGGTTAAGCTCAAGGAGAAGTGCTCCAACCTCACGCTGCACGACGCGGTTCACCTGCTGTTCTACCTCGCAAAGCACGCCGATGGCGACAAGTGGCTTAACATCGAGGACGAGGACGTCAAGGCCCTCATGAAGCGGCAAGTGCCTGATACGATCAAGCTCCTGATGCATGCAGAGATGGAGTTGCCGAATATATGGAGTCTGCACGAAGCGCTTATCGTTGATAAAGACTTTGGCGATCAGAAAAGCGGAGACGTCCACTTCTTGGTGGAGATGCGGGACGATCCGGAAGCCGTCTTGCGCTACCGGGGTAAGTAAGTGGCTTTGCTTGTGATTGTTGTTAAGTAACATGGTATGCTCTTAAATGTAGGACAGTCGGAAAGCGATGGCCTACTCGCTGCCAGGATCTCCTACTTGTGGGCTCAATGGGAACTTTTCTTCGCTGTCGCCGCTGCTTGCCTCGATAAAGACACAGAACAAGCAAAAACCGTTGTAGGTACACTGCGGCGCCGGCAGTGTTCATCAAAGCAGTCAAAGGTCGCTACGAGAAACGGATTGCGATGGCGTACATTCGTAGTGGCTACCAGCCAATACCATGAACGCTACCCCGCCGTTCCATGAATACATTCAAGCTCGTTTATCATCACTCCTCACTGAATCCATGTGTGTGTGTGCATATCGCATGTACGTTGCTCACTATGGTATGACCGCGCTCGTTAGCACGCGTTCGCTTACGCTGATCTCCGCTCCTTTCCAGCAAGTCGTCAATGATCGGGAGCACGAACGCCCCACAAGGAGCACTCAAGCGCGCCCCCAAGTGGTTCAGTTCCAATGCTCACGCCTTGGCGAACTACGACTTGCACTATGTCTAAGCGCGCGATCTCTTTTCGGAGCCACGCACCACGTCGTCCGCGGCCATTTCTGGTAGCTTTAGTGCCGCAAACGCGCTCGTGAACACCAATTTGGCCATCTTGAGCGACGGCTGGAGCTGCAGGTCGCCGGCGCCCACGCGCATGAGCAGCTTATCGAACACGGGCAGGCGTGCGACGTCGACCGGCACGGAGCTGCCGATTTGCACCATGACCACGATCGTACCCAGCTGCCAGGTGTGTCTTCATCACATAGAGCTGCGCCACGCGTAAGCTGTTTGTATGTTTGTTGTTGTTCTGCTTGTAGCAGCAGGGCAGTCAGCAGGTCACCGGAGCTGAAGCACGCGCATGGCAACATTGCGATCCAGCCTATGCCTGATCTTTCTGCAACTGCACGGTATTCAGCGCCGTCGTAGTTGCGCAGCAGCCTCAGGTTGCGTCCTTTGCAGCTTTCTCCGCATTTCTCTTCAATAACATTTTCTCTCCTTTTAGTTTGCCATTCTCAAAGTGTTTTGTTTTTATCCCAAAAAGCTCTTTTTTACAACACCAATTTTGACTGGAAGCGCGGAGCTCTCGAAGCGTCACATTCACTCACGGCACGACGAGCGTCCGCGTGCTGCGCTGCCATCACTGAGAGGCCACCGCCACACGCAGCAGCAGTAACATATCAACAGCAGCAGCCATGACTGAGTCCAAGCGCCGCCACCGGTTCATCCGTATGGACGAGCGGCTCGAGACGCTGCAGACGGAGCTCACGCTGCATGGCAAGACGAACGCGACCGAGGTGACGCTGACGTTCAAGGAGGAGCTGGCGCTGCAGGGCGAGCTCACGATGATCGAAAGCTTCCAGGTGATGTACCGCAAGCTGCAGTCGCTCGTGACCACGACGCCGCAGCTGCTGCACCACCTCAAGAAGGTCGTCAAGCTGCTGCAGCTCGAGCTCCAGCAGGTGCCCAGCACCGAGGTGCAGCGCGAGCGCGTCATTCCCGTGCTCAAGCTGCTCACGGCGCTCGCGCGCGAGCTGCGCAAGGAGTTCTACCCGCACTTTGCCGGCATCCTGCCCGACGTCATCGCGATCATCGACACAAAAGACGTGCGTTCCTCATGACCTCTGCTTGTATCGGTGGCGTTTACGGCTATGGCTACTGACTGTGTATGCGCTTCTTTTGTACGTGATAATGTACAGCCAGAGCTGAGTACGCAGGTGTTCAAGACGATCACGATGCTCTTCAACTACCTGCGCGTGCAGATCCTCAAGGACATGGAGGCCGTGCACAAGTGCTATTTCCCGCTGCTGGGCCACCCGAAGCCCTTCGTGCGCGACTTTGCCGCGCAGACGCTCTCGGTGCTTCTGCGCCGCGTCGAATCGGCCAAGGACCTCAAAAAGTACGTTGGCGCGTACTTCCAGGCGCTCACGCACGGCTCGGCGCGTGACAACGAGATCCTCCAGGACGGCTCGGCAAAGCTACTCTTCGCGCTCGTGCGCAACGTGAACCACGGCTTCCACTCGCGCATGGGCGATATCTTCCTCTACCTGCTAGGCGCCTTTCGGCCCAAGAGCACAAGCGACGACGCGAGCCAGCTGGCCGTCGTCTACGAGATTGTGCGGCTCACGTGCGACCTCATGACCAAGCACACGGACGCCGCAAATGCCGGCGAGATGCTTGACTGCTTCGCACTCGTGTTCGCCAAGCTGGCCAAGACCACAACGCCTGACAGCGACACCGACTGCTTGTATCTGAGTCGCATGCTGCACATGTTTGCGTTCTTTGTGCGGTACCGCGGCGGCCGGCTGCTGGTCCAGGAGAATCAGATTAAGAGCGTGCAGCTCGTATGCGCGCAGCTGCTGCCAGCGACTGCTACGTCTAATACGTCGCTGCTCGCGTCCTGCAACGAGCCACTGCGCAGCGAGATCGTACAGCTCTTCGAGGGCGTCTGGCGCATCTTCCCAGACGAGCACAGCGTCGTGGGGACCCAAGTCCAGGCGATCTTCCATGCCGCTGATTCTGAGTTGGGCTCGAAAAGCCTCCGAACGTACTGGCGCACGCGGCTGATGCAGCTCGCGGAGCAGATATTCTCGCATACGGCGATCGAGATGGACTTTGTGAAGCGTCACGTGTTCCCGAATGCGCTCCACCTGGCCTTCGAGACTCTGCTGCCAGCGGACGTGGGCGCCTTCGCCGTGCTCATCACCGCCATGGGCAAGTACGTGGCCACGCACGAGGACGTCGCGCAAAGCAACCCGTTCGTCGTGTTTTCCCACGGCTACCGTTTCTTAACCTACACGCCCGTGCAGCAAAATCAGAAGTCCACGGACGACACACTACTGGCGATCGCAGCCAAGCTCACGAGCGACTGCTTCAACACTGTGAATCAAAATCAGAAGGCGAGTCTCGCGCTCGCGTGGAAGTTCTGCCAAGCGCTCGCCCTCATCCGCATGAACGATGACAAGCTGCTGGCGTTCGTGACGCCCATAATCGCACAGATTGACACCCAGGCGATCGACAGTGACACCAATGCGACGGCCGAGTTTGGTGCATTGCGCGCCGAGCTTTGGCGCCTCATGCAGATCGCCGAGCACCAGAAGAAATCTGATACCAAGGCCAAGTCGGCCAAGCTCTCGTCGGACTTTGTCGTGAGCGCGCTCCGTGGCAAGCAGATGTCGTTCGCGACGCTCTCGGCGTTCTTCGAGTTCGTTCAGATGAAGACGCTGGCCCAGCAACACGAGCTCCTGAGCAAGGACGGTGTAAATGAGGTCGCTGAGCTGCTCCAGACGAACCTGCGCTCGCAGTCCCACGAGCTCCGACTCGTGACACTCGAGTTGCTCGCGCGCCACGATCGCTACGAGTTCATCGAGGCCGGCGACGTGACGCTGCAGGGCAAGTGCGACCTCCCCGACGTCTGTTTGAGTCTTGAACGCCTGTGCAGCGGCGTGAGCGTCGACACGGAGCGAGAGGTCATTCGCCTCATCGGCCGCGTCAAGATCCTGTGCCGTTCGCCGCAGACGCCACTCGTGTACAAGCTCATGGCCGTGCACCACCTCTTTGGGCTGTACCATGTCAAGTTTGCGACCATCTGGCCGCATGTTGCGGACGCCGTTGAGGCCGCCGCGCGCGTGCATTTTGCCGAAGTCTGGGCCATTACGACGCCCGAGCTGCTCGCGGCCTCAGTGCGCCAAGAGATTAAAAGTCAGGTTCCAGAATCGGCTGAACCTCAGACTGAGGAGGACGTGTCCTTGTCTTCGCTCCAGCAGATCGAGGGCGAGTTCTCGACCGTGTGTGCCCTTGAAAAGGGTGAGATCAGCCCCGGGAGCGTCACGGACCTGAGCACGCACCACACGCTGCTCTTCAAGGGACTGGAAAAGTTCAGCGACCTGGTTGAGTCGCGCACCAAATTCGTCGTGCCGCTCTTCCTCGTCTTCCTGCGCGACCAGTACGGCGCGATCTACGCGGACGAACTCGATCGGCGCACGCTAGCGGGCATCGATGAGGCGATCGCAAAGCTCGCGAGCACTAACACGCTCGAGGTCGCCCAGTGGCAGCGCAAACAGAGCTTCACGCAGCTCACGACCAAGAACGTGCGCACCAAGTTCCTCGACCAGCTCAAGCTCTTCTCGAGCTTCAAGAACATGAAGGGTGCGTTCGCTCAGGCGCTGCTGCATGAGTTCTTCTTCGACCTGATCATGAAGTCGGACGAGGTGATCTCCAAGCTTGCGCTCAAGTGCCTCTTCTGCTTTGGCAAGAAGCACCTCTCGGCCTACAAGGAGCAGCTCAACCGCATCGCAGACTCGACGACGTTCCGCGAAGAGCTCACCAACTTCAACATCAGTGAAGAAGCCGGCGTGGTGCTCCAGGAGCACCGCCCGCAGTTGCTGCCCGTCCTCATGCGGCTTCTGTACTCCAAGTGTGTGAGCAAGAAGGGCCGCAACACGGGCGACACGGTTGCCGCGAGACGCACGGCGATCCTATCGTACCTGGCCGCGCTCGAAGAGACCGAGCTCGCGTCCTTCGTGGAACTCGTCGTGCGAGCCTTTGATATCAAGATCGAGGCCCCCGTCGCGGTCAAGATCGGCAAGGCCAAGCCCCAGCAGCGTGGACACGTTGTGGACATTGCACTGGAGAGCGTCCAGCCGTCGCGCATCCTGGGTTTCCTCAACCTGCTCGAGGACTTGGTCGGCCAGCTGGGCACCAAGCTGGCCCCGTACGTGCCAGCGATTGCGGATCTACTCGTCTCGATTCTCAAGTTTAACGCCGACAACGGTGCCGAGGACGTCGCCATGGACGTTGATGAGGACGTGGCCTTGGACGTCGATGATGACAGCAGTGCCAAGAAGCCAGAGTACTCGGCGTCCATGCGCAAGCAGATCCGCATGCTGGCGTACCGCCGCCTGGCCGAGGTCGTCGACACGTTCGATCATGTCGTGGCGCTCAAGCCCTGGGTCGAATCAACGTTTGAGATCTCGAACGACGCGATCCTTCACCTGCCGAACGCGGTCGTGGGCGCCAGCAAGGCCTCGGCGCTGCTTGACTTCCTCGTGGCTGTGGCCCGCGGGGCTGTGGCGCGTACGCATCTCACCAAATCCCTGGTTGAGAGCGTCATTTCGTGCCTCTCGGCTGGGCTCGAGGCCGAGAAGACAGCAGGAGACAAGGCTTCGACGGACTTGGCCCGCGGCCTGTCACCCGAAATCCTCGACGCAGTGCTCCAGTTCATGGCCTCGCTCTTGGACGGTGACGAGATGCTCCTGGACACGGATGACTCGTCCGAGACGCTGCTGATTCCCGAGATCCCGTTTATCCTCGACCAGTTCGTCGCGCGATTTCATTCCAAGAGCGCACGGTATGCCGTGGAGCGCTACGCTGGGTCGTCCAAGAAGGAGCTCGTGTTCCTCTGCCGGCTGTCGACGCACCTGGGGCGCGCGTCCCAGGCGCTCGTGTCTTCCAAGTCTGCGCACGACCTGTTCCAGCTGCTCCTGCCGTTCCTGCTGCGCAACCACCACCCATCGCTCGCAGACAAGGAGAACATCCTCACGGTGCTCGCGCAGCTTGTGCCGCAGCTCGCCGAACCGAAGAAGCACGTGCTCTCGCTCTCCAAGCTCCTGGCGCCCGGCCCGAACTGCATCGTCGAGCGCTCCGCGCGCAAGAAACTCATTGATGTCTTCAAGGCCCTGGGCAGCCACAGTACGCTCACTGCGCTCAGTCGCGTCGGCGAGCTGCTCGAGGCGCTCAACGCCTACGACCCAAAGAAGATTGAGGAGATGGACTTTGAACGACGCGTGGACGCGCTCAACTCCGTCAACAACTCGGACTTTTTCGGGTTCCTGGATGACGCACACCTACTGGCACCGCTCGTGAGCCAATACCTGCACTCGATGCACGACGGCGAGTTCTCGATCCGCAGTGGTGCACTCGCGGGACTCACGACCTTTGTGCGCCTCGCGGCCGACGCCGTGATCGCGAACCCCGAGGTCGCAGACAAGTCGGTGGTTATCAATGCGCTCGAGTCGCTCGTAATGCCCTGTGTGCGCGTAAGTCTCAAGTCCCCCAGTGAGGACACCCGCCGTGGCTTTGTGATGTTGCTGGGCAACCTGTCGGACCACCACGTGGCGTTGCGCAGGTTCGCCTTCGTGCACGCCGACCTGGCGCTGTTGCGCAACAAGGACGACCCCGAGGCCGATTTTTTCTACAACATCACGCACATCCAGGTGCACCGCAAGCGACGAGCACTGCAGCGCGTGGCCTCGCTCATGAGCGAGATGGCGGCCAAGGTCCGCGCCAAGCAGGACGCCGAAGAGGACGAGAGCGCTATGGACGTGGACAGTGAGACGACTGGTGCTGCAGAGTGGTTCACCAACTCGACGGTCAACAACATCATCCTGCCGCTCGTGCTCCATTTCATCTACGAGTCGCAGGCCAAGAGCCAGGAGTCGATCCGCACCGAGGCCGCGGCCTGTGTGGGCAGCGCCGCGGGGCTTCTCGGCTGGTCGCACTATCTCGCACTGCTGCGCCGCCTGCTCAAGTCGATTGACGGTCATGACGAGATGGAGAACACGATCATCCAGGCGATCTGTGCGGCCGTTGACAATTTCCACTACCCAGCGCCTGGTGCGATCACCGAGTGGGACGGGACGCTGGCCAAGCGCCCACGTCGTGGTGGACGTGTGGACCCCGTGATGGCTGCAACTGAGGACCCGATGGCCGAGGGCAGTTCCAAGATCCAGGACAGCCTTGAGGCTCAGGTGCTACCGATGCTCAAGAAGTACTTGTTCAAGGGCGTGACGAAAAAAGGCAAGGAGAAGGCCGCGACCGCTACGTTCGACGACAGTGTCGTGAGCTCGCAACACGTGACCGTGCGCGTCCCGCTTGCGCTCGCGATCGTCAAGGTGTTGCGTCGTCTGCGAGCGACCGCGTTCTACCTCGAGTTCCCCAAGTTGCTACTGAGCATCGCCAAGCTGCTCAAGAGCAAGGACGAGGCGATCCGATCCTCGGCGCGCGTAACGCTCGTGCGCATCACAATGGAGCTGGGCATCACGTACCTGCTACCGGTCGTCGAGGAGCTCAAGGCCACACTCCGCGACGGGTACATGGTACACGTGCTCTCGTACACGCTGCACTCGATCCTGGAGAAGGCCATGACGATGGTCGAGGCCAAGAAGCCCCTGGCGCTCACTGAGACCCCCGTGGAGAGCGGCGAAGCCCTCGAGCGCTCGTTCGCGTCCCCGCTGGACGCGTGCATCCCCAGTATGATGGACATCCTACTCGAAGACTTGTTCCGGGGTGTCGTGGAAAACCAGGACGGCTCGGAGCAGCGCAAGTCCAAGATGAAGGAGGCCAAGTCGTCGCGCAGCCTTGACGCGCTCGAACTTTTGGCGCGCAGTGTAACGTTCCTGCCCAACCCGAGCATCCACGCCGTCGTGGCCGCGCTCGTGCGCAAGTTCCGCGAGACCGAGAACGCCAAGTCGACGCTCGTGCTGCACGAGTCGCTCAAGCGCATCGCGCTGGGCCTCGTGAAGAACCCGAGCGTCGAGAAGTCGTACGTGTTCCTGTACGTGTACAACCTGCTCAACTCGTGTCTCGAGAGCCTGCGCCCGTCGAGCGAACAAGAGAAGGCCAAGTACAGCCAGGTGGCCTCGGCCAACAGCCTCGTCAACTCGTGGCTCGTGGGCGAGAAGAGTAAGAGCGCGACAAGTGAACTCGCCAAGCGCGTGCACAAACTTGATACTGCCAAGGTCTCTCACCAGTCGCGCATGACAGGCTACGACCGCCACCAGTTACACGACCAGGCTGACTCGATTCTGCACTTGGAGGAGCTGTTGAACTTTTCGGTATTTTTGGTGTTTGCATTCATCCGCGCTGGAGAGATCGCACCGTCACTCGTGGACCCGCTCGTGCCACACCTAATGCGCTGCGCGTCTGAGGTGAAGAACAACAAGGCGGTGATCAACGCACTCAAGTCGCTGTCCGTGCTGCTCAATCACCACGACATCCCGTCCATGGACGTGGCGCTCGCGCCGCTCGTAGACCGGCTCTTCAAGATCATCCAGAAGGCCGGCGCCGCTACACGCAACGAGATGGTGCAGACGTGCTACCGCACGCTCACCGTCATCCTGCGCAAGCGCGAGGAGTACCGGCTCACGGAGCCCCAGCTGCGCGTGCTGCTGAGTTTCGTGCGCGCCGATTTGGAAGAGAAGGACCATCAGAACGCGACGTACGCGCTGCTCAAGTCCATCATCGCGTCGCGACTCGTCATCCCCGAGGTCTACGACGTAATGCTGCGCGTGGGCGAGCTGCTCGTGCAGAGCGATGCGCAGAGTGCGCGCGCCAACTGTGCCGGGATCTATCTGACCTTCCTGCTCGAGTATCCGCTGGGCCCCAAGCGCATCGCGCACCACCTCACGTTCCTGCTCAACAACTTGAGCTACACGTACGAGAGCGGGCGCAAGGCCGTGCTGGAAGCCCTAGGCGCTCTGCTCAAGAAGCTACCTCTGGATCTGCTCAACGAGCGCGCGCAGTTCTTCCTGCTGCCACTCGTGCTGCGCGTGGCCAACGACGAGAGCCCCGCGTGCCGCGCTATCGCGGCCGACGTGATTAAGACTCTCGTCAAGCGCATCGGCAACCACCAGCTGAACGAGAGCGTGCTGCTCGTGGCCAAGTGGTGGCAGCAGACGGCCGCGGCCTCGTCCACGGCGTCCTCGGACAACTCCAAGCTGCTGTGCACGGCGGCCCAGGTCACGGGTCTGATCCTCGAGTCCCGCCCCGAGTTCCTCGACAAGAGCGCATTAGATGTGCTCCGCAACGCCAAGCTCGCGCTTACTAAGCGCCTGCAGGACATGAACGAGCTCGAGGACAGCAGCGAACTCGACTGGCAGGTCGTGTACCACGTGCTGCTCGTGCTCACCAAGTTTGGCGAGCACCTCGGTGGCAAGCTCGAGTCCTGGCTCGCAATGGACGGCGTCGCCGGTGGCAGCGACTTTATCGACGGCCTCGTGCTGCCGCTGCTCGAGTACCCACACGCCCACGTGCGTCTCACGGCGCTGCGCTTTGTGAACTCATATCTGCGTCGCCGCAATGGCAAGACGCTGGCGTTCGCGCAGCCGATCAAGAAGCTCGGCAAGGATGTGACGGGTGAACTGTACTTGACGCAGCCGGGCAAGCTCTTTGCCGTTGCGGCGAGTGTCGCGAAGCTCTTTGAGAAGCCCGAGTTCACGTCGGAAGTGGCGGACGAGGCGCTCTTCGCGATGCCCTTCCTTATTAGTGCGCTCGAGGGATTCCCATCGATCCCACAGTACGTCATTACGTCGGCTCTACCTGATGACGCGGCAGCAGTGGATGAAGAGGAAGAGCAAGAAACCTCGGCGGGCCAGGATGATGACAAGGACGCAACCCATGGCTCGGGTAGTGAGCATGAAGATGATGACGAGCCTGAACCTGCTGGTGAGACCACGATCACGGACGAGCAGGCGCAGCAGGACGCGCAGGCTAAGGCCAAGACCCCCGTGGGCTGGCTGCTCACGCGCTTTTCGTACCTCTCACGTGCCGTGAGTGGCGTGGGCGTCGTGCGCGCGACGCTCTTTAAGCTCTTCGCGGCGCTCATCAACGCGCACGACGCGGCCTTTGCGCAGCAGTACGTGATGCAGCTGCTCAACCCACTCTTCCGCGCGGCGAGCACGGTCAAGGATCAGCAAAGCCCAAGTGAGAGCGCGCTGCTGGCCCAGGAGGTGCTTGAGCTGCTCGAGGCCAAGATCGGCGCCACGCCCTTCATGGATGCCTACACGTTCGTGCAGCGCAAGCTTGCGGTATTCCGCGCCACGCGCAAGGAGAAGCGCAAGCGCGACCTGGTCAACGACCCGCAGCTTGCAGCGCAGCGCAAGATCCAGAAGAATGAGCAAAAGCGCCGCGCCAAGCAGTTCAAGAAGCGAAAGTACACGGTCATGAAGGGCTCAGCCTCGGCCGCCTCGCGCGCGCGCAAGGTCATGCGTCCCGGCGCTGAGTAGGTTGCGTTACTGTATTCCAACTTAGAGTATCTTTATAAGCAAATGTATTCCATTGTGTTTGGGAAATTGGTTGGCTGGGAATCCCTCACGTTGAACTCGGAGGTGAGATCTTCAAACTCTCGATGGCTTCCAGGATGCGCACGCGGTGTAAGCGGATGGCGACGCCGATTTCTTCCAAGTCTCGATCCGTGGCCTGGATCAGAAGTGCGCCATCGATGCCTTGGGCTCTGAATTTGTTCCCGTACGAGCAGCCGAGATCCAGTGCATCGAAGAACAACGCGACATCGTCAGCTGTCATCTCTGACAGGCTGAGCTGTCTCTGAGTTCCACGGACACTGGTGTTGAAGGGGTTCATTGGACTCCGTCCTGGTACCGACAGCTGCTGCTTGTGCTTGTGTCTCGACATAGAGGACGCGGCGGCTGTGCGCATTTTGGCGAGCGTCGCGAACTTCTCGACAATGTCCTGGCGCCGCAGCTCGTCCTCTTGTAGCACGCTCTCGATACAACTGAAGTAGACATGCGGTTGCTGGGATTCGGACTCCAGTGGTAGGCCACCTTCAGTGCTCTCAGACTTCCCCAGAGGTCCTCTAATACCAGAGGTCCTAAAATTGTTACTGGTTGACTCAAACCGAATACCGGATTTGCCAGTAGAACGCTCGCAGGCGAGCTTGAACACGGCCTCCTTCCTGCGCAGCTCGTTCTTGCGCTGGTAGAGATCGCCAGACTTGAACTTGAGCGCGTTTACGAGCGCGCCGACCTTGTTTTGTAGCTTGCGCCGGCGCTCGGGCCGCACGAGCGACTCTTGCAACTGCGTCTGCAGGATCGCCACTTCTTCGCGGATCGCGCCCAGTTCGTGCTCGGCGTGGAAGATGAGCTCTCTGCTGAGCTCCAGGTCTCGACCCATTTCATCTCGGCGGCTCTCTCGCGACGGTGGTGGTCGTTGAAGCGGATCACTGCTGAGGTTATGGCCTAGGGTGGTGTGAAGTAAGGTGTGGGCTGTTGTCTTGACGTCCTGATTGCTCCAGCGCACGCGCATCGTCGAAAGCTGTGGCTGTGGCGTCTGGTGCTTGAGCGCAGTGAGCAGCGACGGATCCACGACCGACATGGTTGTGGTGAGTGTCAAATCGTTGTCATACTCATCCGAATCCCCACTGCCGCCCTGCTGCTGCATCAACTGTTTCTTCTTCTCAGCATCGAGTTCTCGGAGCAGCACTTTGGACGCGAAGAAGACGCGTTTCATGTCCACGTTACCAATAAACACACCCAGTAAGAGCGCTTGGTCGGGTGTTCTCTCGCGCAACGCTGTGTGATCTAGGTGCAGTGGCGCGAGGAACGGATTGCGCTCGAGCCGCGGCAGCTGTTGTAGCGCTTCTGCTTTGACTGGCGTGCTTGCGAGGAAGTCGAGATCTGCCGTCATCTTGAGCAGGTAGTTGAGCTGGCGCCACTGGAAGACCTGGAGTTCATTGGCCGCGCGCCACTGCTCGATGGCCTCAACAATCTGCACGCTCACGGACCTCAGCTGGTCCAGCAGGCTCTGCACGACCATGGGCGACGCCGTGCTTCGCGCGTTTGTACCCAGGATGCTCCGTCGTGGATACGTGTACGGGTATGCCTGGTCGATCTCGTCGGTGGATGGATCGCTAGCCTTGGGCTTGCTGGAGAGCAGCTGCGCGAGCGCTTCGAGACAACCTTCGCGCTCGACGATCTTGCGCACGATGTCGAGGTCGTTGAGCGACGCTGCCTGCTTCTCGAACGTGAAGAACACCGACGAGTGTGGACCATTGCTGCTGTTGCTGTTCACAGTGCTGGGCAGAGCTGCGAGCGGGGTCCTTAGCATCTCGACCGTGTTCCTTGCTGGCAGCTATCGACAATTTCAATCCCCACGCCTACATGCCTATGAGATAAGCTACCTGAAGCTGTTGATGAGAGAAGATGATGAGTTGCGATGTCACATACACAGAAATACCCAACAGCAGAGTAAAAATACATAAACCACATGAGATCAGACATCTTGAGGGGATAGTGGTGTGTAAAGAATTTGTGATCTTGCCTTCAAATCACACACGCACAATGAGAGAGCGGTGCGTGACGACACAGTCAGCAGGCAAGAGACAGCAGCACCCACACGATTCGATACTAGCGCACACGACGACTGGTTTCAGCTTGGTCTTCTACTGGTGCTTGCTGCTCTGGTCAACGTCCTCCAAGTGGTCGAGTGTGTAGACGCCGTCGGCCTCGTCGCTGGCCTCCTTGTCGCTCTGCGTCGTGGCCACGCGCGCGTTCTTCTTCTGGATGTTGCCAAAGATTGCGAGCGCCGACGCGACCATGCTCGACGGGTCGTGCGTGTTGGCTGGGAGCAGCACGGTCGTGGACTCCTTGGCGATCTGGCTGAAGGCCTCGACGTACTTCTCGGCCACCTGGAGCGCCACAGCATCCTTGCCACCCTTGAGCGAGATGGCCTCTGAGAGCCGCTGGATGGCATCGGCCGACGCGTTCGCGCGCGCGAGGATAGCCGCGGCGTCACCCTCAGCCTCGAGCACGGCTGCGCGCTTCTTGCCCTCAGCCACGTTGATGTACGCCTGGCGCTCACCTTCCGAGTCGAGGATCTCGGCGCGCTTCTTGCGCTCAGCCTCGGCCTGCATGTCCATGGCGGCCTTGACGCTCTTGGGCGGCGCGATGTCGCGGATCTCGTACCGGAGGCACTTGATGCCCCAGGCCTCGGACGCCTGGTTGATCGACTCGACAATGTTCTTGTTAAGCGACTCGCGCTCCTCGAATGTCTTGTCGAGCGTGATCTTACCGAGCTCCGAGCGCATCGTCGTCTGCGCGAGCTGCGTCACGGCGTAGATCGGGTCTTCCACCTGTCAATTGATGCGCCATAGTAAAATGCAGCCACAGTTAGGATTTGCACCCAGCTTTATAGATCTCACAAGCACATAAGAACGCGCACCCCGTAGCTGGCGTTGTACGGGTCGATGATCTTGACATAGAGCACGCCGTCGATGTTGATCGTGACGTTGTCCTTGGTGATGGCCGACTGGCCCGGAATCTTGATGGCCTCCTCCTTGAGCGAGTGCACGTAGGCGATGCGATCCACGAGCGGGATGAGGAAGTGCAGGCCGGGCACAAGCACGTCGTGGTATTTGCCGAAGCGCTCGACCACCCACGCCTTCTGCTGCGGCACGATGAGCACGCCCTACATTTACATACACACATGCAGCCAATGTGTTAGCACCACATCCATGCACGACGCGTCTATAAGACGACAGCACGCACGATGTTGACGGGTGTCTCCTGCAGTCGCGAGCTGCCGTCGTCAAAGGGCGACGCGAAGAGCGCGGGGCGTGATGCGCTGATACCGCGCGTAGTCTGGAGGTAAACAGAAGGAGCAGAGAAGGCGGATGGCAGCAGGCGGCGCACTGGCGCAGCAGAGCGCAGCAGCGGCACGGAGGAGCGCTGCAGCATCTTGGCTTATTGAGCTGCTCGTCTGGGATTATGGGCCTTTGTGGTCACAAAAGCAAAGTACGCTTGTTCAAGCTGGAAAGTACGTGAGTCCACTGATAAAATGGAAAGGGTACTTGTCATCCAATACAAAAAATGATAAAAAAGAAAGAAAGCACAAGGTCACAGAAATCGTACTTAATCAAGTTCTTACAGTATATTCAAACTGCAACAAATATTTTTTTAAAAGGGTTTGATATGTTACAATCTACTACAGTTGATACAAGGGGGGGGCTGAAGGTTGCTCCAGTGGTTAACGCTCTCTGCAATTCCACGAACGGATCTCTCGTTGAGGGTTCGAGTCCCGACGCGGTCGTGTTTCCCACTGGGTTTTGGGTCGCGTCGGCCCCGGAGATGTTTCGCCTAAGTA
>JAASFV010000727.1:0-16080 GCA_023334015.1 Globisporangium paddicum
AGAGTGAGGGGGGGGAGATGCAAGAAGGATCGCGTTTTGTGTTGGGCTGCTTGGAGAGTGTTCCTGATTTAATTTTTTGTATGAGTTTCAGTATGGGCGAATCCCAACCGCCTTTTGTTTACTAGGGGTTCCAATCTGTTTACGTCATTGGCATGGGCATTCGGCCAGTGAGAAGCGTCACCGACTTTTTACTTGAAGTTTGTATGCTCTTGTCGTCGCATTGCGTTTTCGCTCCAAGCAGCCATCTGACAAAAACAGGGGTTGCATTCAACCAGCGAATTAGCGACAAAACAGGGGGTTTGCTGTGAAAACAGTGCCAACCTCGGAATGTGAGCGTGCAGGCGAGGCTGCCAACGCAGGCTTTGCTGGATCAGCGAGGCATCTACGCATGTGTGGGGCTGCTGCTGTTGTTGGGTGCATCATTTCAGTCTGTCTACATGCTGCAACTTCAAGATGCAAGAATGCATAAGATCACTTCTTTCAGTTCAGAATTTGTATTGGTTTAATTCCTACGAGACCTTAGCTACATGACTTGCTACAAGGCCTAGCAAAAGACAGTGTGTGGTGGTGGGAGCGCTCAGACATCCAAGGAAAAATTGGCCTCAAGCAGCTGTACTCAGCCGGCGAGCCGAGAGCTATCAGCAAAACACTGCGAATGTTTAAGGGGATAATTTCATCATCACCGCGCTCCCACCATACTCTTCCTAATGCAACAGATAATTATTCATTCACACACGAAAAGCACACATACAAAGCACACACTGCGTTGAGAAACACAGGCGAGCACGCGATGCACAGCAGCAGACACAACTCAATCCAGCGCCTATGGGTCAGACGCCGATCTAGCTGAACCAGCCGCTCGCAGTCACGCTCTCTTTGGGTCGTGATCGAATTTCCTTGTCGCTGGGTGTCGTGGAGAACACAACATGAGTAATCCCCGTCGGGTTAGCTCGAAGCGGCTGCAGCACGACGTCTGCATAGTGCCGCTGAGCCAATTGCATAACTTTTAGTATGACGATCAATCCTCGCAAGTCCACTATAACGCTCCGGCCAGCACGCGAGTTCGCACACGCGCACCGGCAATCTCCGCAGCTTCTTCGCGAGGGGATCTACGCATTGACGCTGGCACTTTCTGCCCTGGTGTCCGGGGAATTTCCCCAAGCCATCCCCGAAGGGATCCGCTTGACTCTGCAATTCTAAATCGTGTTCTGAGCGAACCGCAGCACAGCGCGAACGGCTCGTTGCTGCTGTTGCCTTTTGCCAGCCAGTCGTTTTTGGCGTGAAACCACCCCTCTGAAAATGATAAAGAGGTTGAAAAATATAGTTCCTTTCATGCTGTAGACTTGGTTTAAGTAACATTCATCACATTGCATAGAGGCATTGTCCAGCCTGTTTATAATTTACAAAGGCTTGAAATCGATCCGTTTCATTGGCTGCGAACAGTTCTATCATGCCTCTCATATTGGGTATCCTTCTGGAATCTTCGAAACTCACAACGGCAGCCACAATAAAATCGGACTTTTTAGAAAAAGTCGGATCTTGCTGAAAGTAGTTCTTGTCATTTTTGTCGAAATGTTGGAACACGAGTTTATATCGCTTTTAAAGGGAGATATTTGATTCATTGATCGGATTTGAGAGGGGGTAAAATCAACCACGAAACCACCCCTGTGTGATTGACTGGAGCAGACGCCGAGCAGTTTCACGAGCGAAAAGATGCTAATGGAGCTGCTCAGATCGCTTTCTTCCGGCTTCACAGACACTCACCAGCCCCAGCAGCAGCCTCTACTCTCATACTAGCACTAGCAGCCAGCGACTGTATATTTGTATGCGTGTGTTTGTGTGTGGACGCGCGGTGATGATGAAATTATCCCCTTAAACATTCGCAGTGTTTTGCTGATAGCTCTCGGCTCGCCGGCTGAGTACAGCTGCTTGAGGCCAATTTTTCCTTGGATGTCTGAGCGCTCCCGTATCATCAAGTGTGTGTGTGTGTATATGTGTGTGTGAGAATGAGGACACTGTGATTATACTCTGACATGCGCGTCGTTTGAAAGCCTTGCGCTTTATGATACGACAACTAGTTAATCCATTTTTGTATGAGTGTCCTCACCATCATCATGTTTCTATTGCGAGTACGCACTGGTAGTCTCAATCCATAGCACATCAATACAACAACAGCTTCTTTGCAATCCATTCACTCTGTCTTGTTCTCTTGGCCGTCGTCCTTGGCATTCGCTATGCGCTCACAATTCGTTCCTCATGAGCTCCAAGAGCGCGCCTCGCTGCTCGCTGCAGACGGCGTCGTCGATTCGCGGTGACCTGCGGTTGCCATCAACCTGGTCGAGCAGCTCTCAGGACACCAAGGTGTCGTCGAAATTTGCTGCGTTACCGCCGTCGCCAGCGCCCCACAGCCCCCCGCAGAGAGTGAGGAAGCCACGATCGTCCTGGTGGTGCTGCGTCCGAACCTCGCTGCTCCGATGGGGCTGCAGCCACCCGCAGCTCTGCTTCCTGCTGCTGTACGTGGGCTGTACGTACGCCAGCGGCCTGTACGCGTCCACTTTGCTCGCGAACAGTGCACTGCGAGCCTTGCGCGTACCCGACGCCATCGCAAATGCCCAACACGCGTACGAGCAAGCGAGTCTGCAGCTGCGCAATGGCTCGGGATGTGTGGTTGAGACGTCTATGAGCCACATGCTCGAGATGAAAGTGGCGATCGAAATCACACGGCGACGGCTCAATGCAGCCGTCCGAGCGAACGCGCGAGCGCTGGACCAGGTAGAAGATGGCGTTCAAGCGTGTACGTACGCCGTAGAGCTGAACATAGCGACCTCAGATGAGATCGAGTTGACTCATGTTGTGTGGATGCAAATGGACAGGCTCGGACCATTTCTTCGCGGCTCTCAGTGCGACGAGTGGCTCCGACAACGGTGTTAGCAGCTCAGTGACACCAGGGACGCGTGACTGTTTTTCTGAGGCGTTCTGGAGTGAAAGCGGCAACTCAACAGCAAGTAAGGGTCGATCGGACGAGGTTCTCGACAAAGTGCGACTCGTACTGCTCTCTCAGGCGGCAGCTGAGGCCTCGCAAGCACTGAAGCAGCAGACAGAGAGCTCCGTTGCCACTAGTACCGACAGTCGACAAGCTAGGTCTGTGGAGATTGTCGACGCGATCTTCAACTCGACGCGAACATTGTTGGAGGCGAGTGCTCAGGCTGGCCTGCAGAAATTGAGCTCCACTCAATTGCATGGACGGGACGACGATCAAGACAGCCTGAGCCCAGATGCCAGGAGTCCGTGGCTCGTCGTGCCGATCACAGTTCCTGAGCTGAAGATACTGGACGCGCTCAAGAACCTGAAGCTGGCACTGCAGAAGACCCTGACGACCATGTTCCCCACCGAGTCGGCGGTCGTGGAGAAGATCCTGAACTCGTCAGTAGTCGAGTGGAGCTCGCTTGAGCAGCACATGCATATGCTGGAAGACCAGAAAACAGGTCTGCAGGTGGAATTGCAGCGTGTGGTGAACGCAAGTTGGCTTCAGCTCACCCGTTCTGCCTCAACGACACGAGCGATGCTCGCGCTCACAGAGCTCGAAGTGGCCACCACTATGAAGGACCTCAACCAGCAGTGGCACACCTCGACCCACAAGATGATAGAAGCAAGCACACGCTCGTGGCGAGCTATCAACCAGCGCATTCGGCCGTTCACCTCAGAGATTGCGACCCACATGGCGCCTTTCAAGACGCGGAGCCACATTCGAGAGCTGGAGATCGACGATTCCCCCAGTGACGATGCGTTTGCGCAGCGGCACTACGCTCTTGTGCAGCGCCGACAAAATCTGCAGTCTGGACCAGTAGAGGGAGATGATGGCAACAGCGACTCGCAGAATCAAGAGTTTGGTGCTAGATCTGTGGGCGTCCGAGTCCGTGCACTGGTATCCGCTGGTGTTGAGATATGGAGATCAGTGCGACGCCTGCTGCTCGCTGCTGACTGGAGCTACGCGTGTCTGCAGATATTGGAAGTCGTGATCGAGCTCTGGATGGACTCGTACTCGGGCATGGCGAGTGTCGACATTCGCGAAATCTCGTCCATCCAGACTGTGGTACGTTGGAAATCTCACCTACACGTCGGCTGCTGATTTCTAATGCTTGATTGTTACTGCTGTCCTGCTTTCAGAGCGATGCGTGGCAGATTCTCCGCTGCAAGCACGACTTTACGAGCGTCGTCTACTTTCTCGTGACGCAGGCGGAGCTCCTGGTCCAGGTCTTCATCGAGTACGCCGTGTGGATTTGTCTGGGCATCGCAGGCACCGGCACTCTCGTGCTGTGGAAGCGGGAGTTCCTCCATATCTGCGTAGACCAACCAGACATCAACGTCGACTCACAGACCACGGTTCACGAGCACGATCCCCAGACGCTTGTGCAGTCGCTTCTTAGTGCTGTGCTCCCGATCCGAGGTTCGGCGTTGAACCCGCTGCTGGAACTCGAGACCCAGGCGGAGTTTGCTGGAAACTACACCCAGAGCCGATCGTGGCGCTTAGCGAACGCCTCACATCGCGCGTGGACGAACCAGTCGGCGACATTCGAGCGCTTGCAGATTTATCACGAGACGCTCGCGGCACTGACGCAGATGTATGACACTTGCACATCAGAAGAGCCTGGAGATAACCTTGAACTCGGCGTCAGCATGACGGAGTTCTGTGCGAATCTCGACCAAGCCAGCGATTTCGATTCGATGCTTCCAGCAGCAGTTCAGGAGCTGAATGGCTCCGCCGTTGTCGGGTCTTTCGATCACTGTTTCCCAGAATCTGGTGCATCAATGCTACTGGTCTCCAATGAACGCCAAGTGCACGAGCTGCACCAGTCGCAGGCGTGTGCTGCAGAGAAGACACTGTACCTGACGGTCTCCTCGTGGTGGCTGCTCGTGGTCTTCTGGTCAGCAAGTCGGTTCCTCGCGAGGCTGGTCGTCAAGGCGTGCGCACTGGGCTGGTGGCGCTTCTTCAGCGCGAATCGACTCGAGTTTGTCGCCTTCTGCTACGCAGACGGTTCGATCCAGAGGCCAGAGTCACTGGCGGGCGCCGTGCGAGACCATCTTCGCCACTTGCGCTGGTCGATCGCACTGCGAGTGCTTGGGATGTCTGCAACACTGGCGAGCTGTGTGACGATCTGGTATCTCGTGCTGCATAAGATGCTGTGAGAATCTGTGGCCAGTATCATAGACATTAACAAAAGCACGAATTGGAACACACCGGAAATTTGTTCCTTTCATTCAGACTTGGCAAATACATGTTCGCACTCGTGCCTTGCTATCGACAATACAGATGGGGGACGGCATCCCACACTTCTTCTTCACATGATGTTGATTCATTGCCACGCCATGACTTCTTCCAGCTCCAAGAGGTCAGGCTCCGTCCCCGTAACCTTCAGGAACGCTTCTTCTTTCACGCTGCGCAAGTAGTCACTCATGTCTTCAGCTGTCGTCACCCCCTCATCATCGTATTGAAGCTTCGCGGCTACTTGCTTGACAGCAGACTTCTTGAAACAGAGGCGGAAGCTGCGCACTTCCATCGCCTGGAGTTCAACTTCCGTGCCCTTCAGGGCAATCGAAGGTTTGCTGGTGTCCTCTTCAGAGTCTCTCGTCGTCTTCCACTTCGCACCATGTGGCTTGCGCTCTTGGCTGCTGAGTGGCGCCACGCCAGTCAGGATGAGCTCAGTGACTTCATTGATCGCAGAGTTCTTCACAGCGAAAAACTTGGTAAAGTCCACCTTCACCGACTTCGAGAGGGTTGCGTGCTCGTTCACTGAGTACAAGTGGCTGAGACGTACCATGACGCAGTCTTTGCTGAGCTCCTGGAGTGTCGTCAGGCCAACATTCTCAGGGAACTGGTTGACCGAAAGCCACGGCACCTTCCCTTCGACCTCGCTCTCCGCTGGCACTGGCTTGCGGAACGCCACAAGCGGCGCGAAGAACTGCTTCTCCATCTTGCTTCGAAGACTGCGCATACCCTCAGTAGCGAGGTCGATGTTGATGAAGAAGTTCCCACGAACAATCAGTCCTCGCGTCTTCTCCTTTTGTGTGACCTTGTCGATGAACGTCTCAGTTTCATTTAGGAATTCCCCGACACCCTTGCCATCGTCAGCGAGCAGACGGCGGTGCACCATCACCTCAAGTTGTCCATCTTCCAGACTCGCAGCCCCTTGAGCGCGATCAGTGACAATGTTGAGTTGGTACTTGTCGTCCTTGATATACGCGCCAGTGGTGATCGGGAAGTAGTTGGCGGCGACAAACTCTTGGTCATCGTGAAGCGTCAAATTCCAAGTGTCGCGGTGGTTTCGCACGCGCGTGACAAACTCGAGCCCGTTCGAGTCCGTGTACAGCGTCTTCGCAGACTTAATGTTGTTCTGTGAGTCGAAGCGGATGATCACTTCCTTCCCCTTCTTGTCGTCGATTGGGATCGCTCCAACAGTCCACTCGATCTCGACAAACGCGTCGCCATCATTCACGCGGTACTCTAACGTCACCCAACAGCCAAGGTAGAATGCGGCTCGAGACACGCTTCCAGTGGTTGGATTCACTTCGAGGTCAACAAGACGGACTTCGTCTGCTTTCCCGACTGGATAAACGATCTTCGAGTCCGGTCGGAAAATGTACGCTCCCGAGCGCTGCTCGTTGTCGGCCTGGAAGGCCTGGTAGTACAAGACGCTGGAGTTCAGCGGCAACTCGATGTTGCTCACCTTGTTCGTAATTGAAATGATCGAGCCCGTGGCCTTGGCGATCTTGACGCGCACCAGGTCATTCTCGAGCGTGACTGCTTCTTCGTTCATGTCCTCCAACGGCGAAAATGATTTCTTGATTTCAGCACTCTCTCCCCTCTTCGACACCAAAAAGCGAGCTTCACTCAATGGATCCATCTCGGTGCTGAAGACAAGCGAATACTCGGCCGCTTTCTGATCCGGGTGCACTGGGATCGCAGTAAACACATTGTGCTGACGCACCTTCGCATTGCCCGAGATCACGGTGATATCAAAGTTCTTGTGCTTGATCGGGACCGAGATCGTCTGCACGCTCTTCCGCGCCAGCGAATTGTGGACCAGTACTTCGAAATTCTACAGCGACAAGGTACACGCAGGCGTTAGTTTTCGCACTAGTCACACCAACTTCAACCAAAACAGAATCTTACCTCATTCGAAGTGGACACGTCGCAGGTACTAGTGTTCGCAAGCAGGCAGAACTTGTACTTCTCCTTCTCGCCGATCACGAAGAACATCTCATTGAACTCCTTCTCAGCTTCGAGGATGCCGTCGTTCAGGCGAAGCGAGTAGTCGTCAGAAACGCTCTGCTTCTCTGTTCCCGAGAGACCATCGTGGTGCTGCACCAAGCCGACTGCTCGCTGAAGTTTGTCCAGTTCCGCCGAGTGGTGACTCTGGTAGAGGGCATTGAGCTGACGCACTTGCTGCAGGAGTGTGTTGCCGACTCGCGCAAACCGTTTCAGAGCAGGACGACTGGTGAAAAATCCCGACCAGTATTGATGTTTGTCCGATGCGTATGGGAAGAAGTCGTCTGTCTTGACGCTCCACGTGAGGTCTTCAGCCAGCTTCAGGTCCGTGTAATACGACAGGTTGGAATAGAGCACCGAGATCCGGTCGTCCTGGTTCACATAGTGCTGCGTTAACAAACCACAAAGTTAGACAACTGTTTTTGGAAACAACGAGGTAGTGATCAGTCAATCAGCAAAACTCACTAGCAGCTTGTCCATGTTCTTGTACCACATACGCGCATTGTCAAACTGGAAGTCGTCGCCCATCGGGATGAAGATGTGATTGCCTTTCGTGTTCGCACTTCGATTGTTCGCCATTTCCACAAAACCGTCAACCACCGCGCAGACGTTGAAGTCGTGCAGCTCCGGGTCGTCCTGGATCTGGCAGTCACGGTAACCGTAGTTGTAATCGCGAGGAGGGCCGTAGTGATCGATGATCTCACCAGTGAACACTCGCGAGTTCTTTCCGCGCGACTGGCTCGGCTGCCAGATGAACTCAAGATCCTTGCTCTCCTTGCGCTTGGCGTAGTCTTGGTAGTCAATCCGAGCAAAGTAGAGCGCGTCAAAGCCCACACCCGCGGAGAGCAGCGATCCTTGAGTGGACGAGTGACCGAACGGATCGATCTGCCAGCCAATGCGAGGCGTGACGTTGAACTCTTCCTTGAGCAGCCGGTGGCCATACGCAGTCTGGTCGACCATCGCAGTGTAGTGTGGCGTGGCTTCGTCGTGCATGCACCACCCGCCATTCACGCTCAGGTCGAGGCGGCCTTCCTTGACGAGTTGCTTCACGATGGTCTTGGTCGCAGTGCTCTGTTGGTGCCACCAGCGCTGGAAGAACGACTGCTCCACAAACATAAACTGGCGGTCCGGGTTCTCCAAAAGCTCCTTCACGACTGTGTCCAAGATGTACTGCACTCGTTCCATGTAGTATTGGTCAATGCCGACGAGCCATCCACTACATACACAACATTGATTTTGATCAACCACAAGTCCAATAAACATCAGAAAAAACAGAGCGACGGTCATGTGAATGCGCAAAAATAAATAAATAAATATATATGTACATACGGGTCGTCGTGTGAGTGCGAGATGAGGTGCACGTTGAGCTTGTGCGGGTTGACCGCTCCCTTGGTGTTGTACTTGCCGTCCACCGGCAGCTTCCATCTGCTCGGGTCGCAGTCGGCCCCCTGTGCAACGTGCGCGGACGTGTGCGTGTAGCTCGGCGGCAGCTTGACGCCGTGGCTGTCGGTTGCCGCCGAAGCGGGCTCGCGGGCGACTGCCACCGCCGCGAGGACGGCTGCAGCGAACCATGTGAACACACGAGGCGCGCGCATGCTGCTTGCTGCTCTTCTTCGGGCGTCGAATCTCAAAGTGTCATGGCCAACTTCAACTCCCACACACCAAAAGATCGCAATTCATAATGCAATTCCGGCACGCGTCTGCAATTCAAAACCTGATTTATCAGCTGCTCAAAATGAATTGCAAGGAATGTCGCACGATTAGACCGGTATTTGGATTCTGTATTTGTTACCGGTACTGTCCCTGTATCTTTGTCCACACGCATACCGGTATACCGGTAGACGAGCCTTTGATTGCCTTGAGGGCACGATAGGCGAGCTCCAGACGATGGCAGTGCACAGCTTCTGCCTTTGTTTCAAGACATCATAGCTAAGCTTCAATGCGATGATGAGGGTATGGTGACAGTCGAAGATTTGATTGCGTACTTGCGCAGCGTGAAAGAACTAGCGTTTGTGAAGATCATGGAGACGAAGCCTGACCTAGAAGTCATGGCGTTGCAGTAAAGAAGCAACATGAGAAGAAAATGCGTATGAGGATGCCGTCATCCCCATCTATAGCGTCGATAACAGAGACGCAGAGTGCGCCTGACAAGGTCCAGATGAAGGACCACAGATCTTCAAATTTGAGCAATTCGACAGGCTTCCAAGTGAAATTTAAAAGTTAAGCACACTGTGAGCAACTTGACAAAAATTAAAGTTTGACTCGAATAAGTACGAGTACTGTTGTGCGATTGACGTTGAAGTTTATGCCGCGCGTTGTGCTTCAGCATAACCTTGGAGCTGACTGAAGTGCCACTAGAGAGAGAGCCCGCAATAGATCCGGGCGTCAACGACAACTTGTTAATAGCCGCCGCCGTGTTGCTGATGTGCGTTGAACTCGCTCGACTCGGGGCGGCACCACGTCCCGCTTGCATATCCGATCGTAGGCAGACATCTGTGAAACCAGCCATAATGCTAGACACAAATCTTTGAAACCAGCCACCACAAGATACAAACCAGTCTCATAGACCAGCCACAGCTGCCACCACCTTCCGTCCTCGCAGCCATTTTGTATCGGGCCGCAAAAGCTCAAAAGGAATCACTTTGGACAGGGTTGCTCTTTGAGCAACAGCTGTGCCTAGGGCTCGGGCTACCACATTGTAGAGAAATATTATACAAATATCAAGTCAATGATTGGAATTGACAAGCTCTCCCTGTTTCCGTTCTGCTTTTGGACCAGCCACACTTCCGACTCTTTTTTCACTATCACGACAGCACAACGCGCTCTCCGACTCCAAAAAAGCCCCAAAGCCAGGTCCCTCCTGTTGTTGTTTTCAAGGCATTCGAAATTCAGGTTTCCGCACCAAGTTCCATATTCCCAGACGCAGCACTCTCGCTTCATCGCCCGCCCGCCCAGACAGGTCGATACACACTACAATGCCGCTGCTCCTGCGCCGCTCGGCGCCCAGCCCGTCCATCGACCAGCTCGCGTTCGCCGTCCCGGCCGCGCCACTCGTGGCCTCTGCCCCCAGCTCCATCAACAAAGACAGCAGCGCCAACCTGCGCGGCAGCACCGGTGCTGAGGCGCACTTCGCGCAGCTTCAGCGCTGCTCCACGCACGCGCGCATGTCCATGGCGCGCCGCCGCAGCGCCGCCAGTATGAACGACACGGAGCTTCTCTGCATGAACGAGAGCTGCGAGCTCGACGAGTGCAGCGACCCGCTCCACATGCGCCCGCTGCAGCTGAGCGAGAGTTTCGAGGAAGAGGAACGCGACCCGTCCTTCCGCGCGTCGAAGAAGGGGTCGGACGACCAGCAGGACGACGAAGACACGGCGACGAGTGAGTGGGGGTACGGCTCGGACGCCGGCCGCGCCTCGAGCGTCCCGAGCCTCGCTTGCTCGTGCCGAGACGATGACATGTGCGCGGTGGCGTCGACAGTCACGATCGAAGACAACCAGCTCGCCGTCGTCGACATGGAGCTGCGGGATCTGCGAAAGACGTTCGCGAACAAGCTCTACGCGCGGCTGAGCAACATGTCCAAGTCGTTTGGCCGCAAGCGCGGCGGGTCCACGCCGCAGTTGACCGCGTCTTGAGCGTGAATCACTCCAGAGTCCGAAGCCAGTGGCGTGGGCTGTCTCTCGAGGAAGCTCCTGGGAGTGAACGATGGAATTCACGAACCAGAGCCGAGTCGTGACGCAGCTTTGATGTACCAATAGTCAATAGAGGAGGAGTAGCGTGCGTGTGGGCAGAATCACGATGCGGTCACCAGTATTTATCTCGCAAATGAGAACAGCATTCTTTTTTTTCTTACAAATCTTTTGGATGTTTACCTAGATATGAGAGGCAGTTGCTGTGTTGTTTTCCCCCTTGGGCTATCATTTGTATCAAGTGAATTACGCTTCTCAACCATCTCTTTCTTCCTGGTCGAGCTCGAGCCTAAACGCTTCGTGACTTGCGCTTCTTGCCGGACACGAACATGAGCCAGAACACGACTGCGAACATCACGACGAGCGCGAGGATGTATCCATAGAAGCGGGGCGCCAGCATCTGTAGAAAAAAATAACCACGTAGCCATGCGCAACGAGTGAGCAAGGAAACGTAGATCAATCACATTCAGCATAGCCAAATTTCACAGTCAAACGCACCCGATCTGCGACACCATCCACGTTGATGCCGTTCTTCTGCTGGCGCTTGAGCCGCTCGCTCGCCTTGGAGTAGCGCTCGCCGGCGTAGATCGTCGGCCCCAGCGTCACGTCGGTGGGTCGGCCGTCGACGTCGCGGCGTCCGCCCAGGTTACGATTCCGGAGCTCCATCGTGACTTCGGCGGTGGTCTTGCGGTGCTTGTCGACTGAATTTCGCAGTGAGAGGAACTGTGGGATGAGATGAGAGCAAAATTGTACAGGACTGATCAATTTGTGTCCAATACGGTACACACATGGTACAGTCAGCTATAAGTATAAGGGATGAAAGTCGTACTTAGTATGCTCTTATACGTAAAAAAAAAACTTGTATTTTCGAACACAACAATTTCAAGCTGGAATTGTTGCATTTGGATTTGTTTCTTAGTTATGAGAAAGAAAAGACCAAAAACGGTTGATAGTTGTGAAACCAGGCTCTTGCTGGTGCCTCCATCTCGTCTGTGACTCCATCTCGGACAAGGTATCCGATATTATTGGATGGAGAACACGAACAATTTTGCTAGAATGGAGCCAAACCAGGTCAACTAAGCGATCTGATATGGCAGGCAACGCACTTAGAAGCAGCAGAGTCGTCAGTCAACGCTGCGGTGTAAGCAAGTGTGTTGGAAGCGAACATGCACACACACAAGCCTATCCAAAACAGTTGGGTTCCTCTCTGCCTCTTTGTGTTGCAGCAGGTTGATCTTATTTTTCAGGGCGATCTCTCGGAGCCAAATCGTATCGGTGATAAAAGTGTCCGCACTCAGCAACAATGCAGTCTGTATAAAGTGCGGTGAACTGCAGACACTTCGTATCTTTTTACATTTGAATAGGATCAAAAGCTGAAAGCGCCAGGCTGTCCATAGGGAAGTATCGCAGTCCAAGAGGCCTACAATTCGCTTCGGCAGACAATTTTAATGTCCGAGTCAGCGCACCTCGAACACCTCGCCTTCAAAACTGAAGGTCTCCGCACAGGAGCTGCAGCCATGTGTCAAGGTTACGCATCAAAGTCGTGAACGTGTTGAATCCACTCGACGTGCGTTTCCTCGCGAGCCGACAACTGTGGTCGCGTTGCGAGGGATAACTTTAATTGTGATGATGGATAAGCTCTGTTGATGTTTTCCTTGATTGCGCGCCAAGTCGATGGGAATTTCACATACAACACGCAGTCAAACATTCCAAATACTCTGGAAGAAAAGTGACAAAGCAACTTTAAGAATTCTGGAGTCCCAATATAGATGTGAAATCCCATATTTAAACCAAGAATGAAACTGGATAAATGACACACTGCAAACAAAAGTACGGCACAGGCAAACCATCCTTGGCACGAGTTGAGAGTGAGTTGAGCAACATGAGATAGACACTCTCCGCGTTGTCCAGTTGTCGTGTTCGTAGCGCCTTCCGCCGCACTTCCTGAATACCGGTCGCCTGGATTGCACGCACCTCATTCCCTCCTACTTTTAGACAGCTTTTTATCTGAGTTAAAGTATCGAGATCAGTTCAAAGACAATCCAAAAAGTGCAATTTCGCTAATTCCTGTTCTAACAGAACACCCTAGCAACACATACTTTAGCCTTGTCGGCTATAAGAGCAACAGTGATACCACTGGACAAGCATCACTTACCAGTTAAACTACATACTTTTACATTTTTTCTTCAAGATGAAACATAGTGTAAATATCAATTTCGACGGGAAGAGATGTCGCATCACATCAGCAGGCAAGCACATCGGCCGCAAGACGAGCGCGAGAGAGAAAGCGACGGAGCCATTCGCTCTTTCGACGCGCAGCGCACAAGAAGAACTCCCGAGCAGCAGCAGCAGCAGCAGCTATGAGCGAGTGGTGGGCAGCGATCGGCAAGCCCTTCGCCGACGTACGTCTCCTGTCGCCATCGGTTGGTTTCGTGACGATGCTGATGGCAGGAACTGACTCGTGTCTTCTTCTCTCTCTATGTGTTGCTATTGTAGGCGCTCGTGTCGCTGGACGCGACCAAGATCAGCGAGGCATTTGCGAACGCGCCGCACACGTACTATGAGTAAGAGCTGCACGCATTGGCGCATGATGGCTCTGTTGTGATACATGAAGATGCTAACACTTCTCTTCCCCGTGCCACTTTCTTTTCGTTTAGATACATCCGCGCGATCTACGAGCGCTCGCCGGAGCACGTGATCATCGAGACGTTCCTGATCGTGTTCGTGGTCTACATCGCGTTCGTGAAGAAGGACAAGCCGCGCAGCAAAGGCGTGAAGCTCTCGGCCAAGGAGATCGACGACCTCGTGGCCGAGTGGACCCCTGAGCCGATCGTACCGCCGGCGCCGAAGGACCAGGCCGCCCGGGCCAAGCCCATCGGCATCGTCGAGTCTCACCCGGACACGCACATCAAGCTGCAGGGCATCGAGCGGCCGCTACTCAACCTCGCGACTTTTGACTTCTTGGGCCTTGGCTCACGTCAGGAGCTTAAGAACACGGCCGTCACAGCACTGAAGAAGTACGGATGCGGCTCGTGCGGCCCGCGCGGCTTCTACGGCACCATTGACACGCACGAGATCCTCGAGAAGGACATCGCCAAGCTCATCGGCACGCCCGACGCGCTCACGTTCTCGGACACGGAGGCCACGTCGTCTACCGTGCTGCCTGCGTTCGCCAAGCGCGGCGATCTCATTGTTGTGGATGAAGGCTGCAATGACTCGATCCTCGTCGGCGCCACGCTCGCGCGTTGTACGACGTTCTACTACAAGCACAACAGCCTTGAGGACCTCGAGCGTGTGCTTAAGAGCGTGCGCGACGCGGACAAGAAGGCCGGCCGCGGCTCAGACTGCCAGCGCCGCTACGTGGTCACAGAGTCGCTCTTCCGCAACCACGGCGACATGATCGACCTACCCAAGGTCGTCGCACTCTGCGAGAAGTACTTCTTCCGTCTCTTCCTCGACGAATCGTTCTCCTTCGGCGTGCTCGGCGACCATGGCCGCGGCATCACGGAGCACTACAACGTGGACGTCGCCGACGTTGCGATCATCTGTGGTTCGCTTGCGGGCGCCGCTGCCGGCGTTGGCGGCTTCAGCACGGGCTCGCAGGAGGTCGTGGACTACCAGCGCATCAACTCGGCCGGTTACGTGTTCTCGGCGTCGCCGCCACCATTCACGTCGGCGTGCACGTCCGAGGCTATCCGCATCATGCATGCCGAGCCGCAGCTGTTCACCAATCTCCGCGCGAATGCGAACCTCGCGTACGACACGCTCACGGCGGCGTCGAAGAGCGAATTCCAGATCTCGAGCGCGCGCGAGTCGCCGATTCTCCACATGCGTCTGCAGCAGAAGGTGCTCGACCGCGTGGGCAACGAGGCCGAGCAGCGTGCCATCGCGCGCGTGATCTGCGACGAGGTGATGACGAACCTGCAGGACAAGGGCATCGCCGTCATCTCGCCACGCTACAAGAAGCACCAGAGCTTTGAGCCGATGCCGAGCGTGCGCATCTCCGTGTCTGCTATCCACACGAAGAAGGACATTGAGAGCGCGTGCAAGACGATCGGCGCCGAGTGTGTCAAGGTCGCCAAGCTAGTGCTCTCGGGCCGATCCAAGAGCAGAAACTAGAGCGTGAGCTGAGCTGAGCGAGCGAGTGAGGACCGTAGACAACACAAAGACCAAGGAAAAATAGGAGACACGATATGACGCAGGCTGCATAACGAATTGAATCCACTGATTATATCCACGGAAGGTGATTGCATGTAAAATCTCCTGACTGAACCGGAAGGTGAAGCAAAGAGAAATTATTCTAAGATGTCCCACGTTCGCGACGCTCCAGTCCACTCCTATCAGGACCCTCAAAGCAGTGGCCACCCAAGGGACGTCAAGTTGATCAGCATCGTAAAATGTTGCTCCCCCAGCTTATTGAGGACTCACTGAGAACCTACAGACATTGCAGCGCTCATACGGCCCAGCAAATATCGATGAACCAGCCCAGGCTCCGGTGTCCAGTGCTCTGCTCTGTAGAGGAGGCGCATCCATTCAGATGAGCAGGCGCGCTTGGCTACGTGGAGGAAGCGCAAGCTGAGCCAGAACAGGTCTGCATACCGCGATGCATCCAACAGTGCTCATTCTCGATGGCTACACTTTATGACAGAGCTCTTGACAAAATGATTTCTGACCAATCATATATGTTTTTGAAGCGATTTAAAGCTTATTAAAACACTCAGAGTTCAGCATGCTGACTCTCAAGCTCACTTGAAGCCATTGCATGTGGAGCTAAGTTCAAACGAGTGAATCCAGGTCGCCAGACCAAGTGGAGTACATGCTCCCATAATGAAGAGCTCCAGTAGCAGAGCTCCTCAGCTAATAGCAGACCCTTTACTAAGTGCAGAGCAGATGGGATATAATGTGCTGGTCGCGTATGGTCACCAGCAATCCGTTGCGCCACCTGCAAGAAGCATCTGGATTCGCTCACTGAGCTTGTGTATGGAAGAGAAAGCCTGTGGCGACCAGCAGCACACGCCATGTGCCTGAGACTGCGCTCTCTATACAGCAGTGCGTCGGCGTTGAAGCCGATACTGGGGCCAGAGCGCTCTTAGTGGCTTTCACTTGCCAACTTGCGCTGCTATCGCC
>JAASFV010000728.1:0-16065 GCA_023334015.1 Globisporangium paddicum
ACCATCTTGAATCTTCCACACCCGAATCGGATCCGTCTTGGCCACATCCAGTTTGTCGAGCAGGCGATCGAGTCGCGAGTCGATCACATGGTGGTTCTCCGCGACTTTGCGACTTCTCGCTTGCTCAAAAATTGACCTGACAGACACTTTCGTAACCAAGTGTCGCTGGAAATCAGCCAGCGTCTTGCAGAAGGCGATGACTTCGACATCACTTGGCGTCTTGTGGTGATCTTGCAGCAGGTTGAAGATGAACTCTAGCGCTGGAAGGACGTTGCCAGACATCCATTTGTCGACTGGAAGCTTTGGGTCCGTGCACTTCCGCTTAACATCGCCAAGAGCCTTTGGCATGATGACACTACTGATGTATGCAACCAATTCGCGCACGAAACCTGCTTATCACAACAGAACAGTCAGTCGCATTCGCAAGGTGGACATTATCACTCCTCTTCCTAGCGTCTGCTGTCTTGCACCAAACCAAGCCGGTCGATGGAGTGGTGGAGCTCCTCCTCCTGCAGTCCCTTTAATCGAATCTGCCGTGATCTTTACTGCATGCGGTAGTTTTCAACCAAAACTTGAACGTCATGCTGCAGTAGTAAGTCACAAACATATATTGCTCTGAATTATTTTTCCTTCCGAAGGAAACCCAGCTCTATTCAGTCTCGAAGCAAAGACGGATGATCGAATCACGCGCTCTACAATGCCAAAAATGAGCCAATCACCATGGACGCCACCGAGAACACAAGCGCACTAGCCGCAGACACGCTCACGGCGGCATTGCCGGCGCCGGTAGCCGAGTTGTTGAACGTAGTGCCGGCGCCATCGAGGTTCGCCGCCGAGACCGTGCCCACGGCCGACTTCTCGCCCACCTTGACCTTGCTCGCCACCTTCTTGGCGGCGTTGGACTTCTTGCCACCGCACACGGGCTGCGCCACTGTGCAGGATAGCACCGGCACATTGGGGGTAGGCGGCAGCGTCGTGCTCATCGTCGACGGGCACGCGAGAACTTTAGTGCGCGCGGGCGTGTACGCGGTAAGCGTCACGTTGGACTTCTTCGTGGTCGTGTACGCCGTCTTGAGGTTGTCGTACTCCGGGTACGGCGTGAACACGCACGGCACTTTCTCGTGGTCGCACGTCGCCGGCGAGAAGTAGCCGATGCCGAACTTGCCCGCGTCCTTGGCCTTCGAGATGGCTACAGTTGTAAATGAAAAGTATAAGTCACTGGGTGGGAGAGGCACTGCTGGAGAATGATGCAACGAACAAAAGCTTACTCTTGGAGAGCTTGAGGTTGGTGAGCTCGGTCGTGAACTCGAAGACGTTGCCGCCGACGATCTCGTCCGTCATTTGCTTCTCCTCGTTCATCCACTTGGCATCGTAGAACGAGCGCTGGTTCTCGTAGCCATCGACTGTGTTGATGCCTTCGTTGCAACCAAACTCGCCGAACATGATTGGCCGTGGGTACGCCGCGCCGTCGTAGACCTTCATGAGCGTCTGCAGCCCCGTGGACTGCGAGTACGTCTTGTGGTCGATCGGGTCGCACTCGACGTACGGGTTGAAGCCCACCCTGTTGAAGCAGCAAAACCACAACACTGTTAGTCATGCCCACATATCACCGTTGTTAAACAGTCCTGTACGCACCAGTCGGCACGCGTGTTCTCGTCATCGTCGACCGCGCAGTCGTAGTACTTGAGCCACTGATCACGAGGAGGGATGTCGGCAATATCGAGGCCGATAGGCACCTGGCGCACGTTACCCGAGCAGCTCGCGGCGTACGCGCGCGTGTCGCGCAGGAACGCCTTGACGCACGGCGCCGTGGCCGTGCCGTCCTTCCCATGCGTCACCTGCAGGTTGTTCTCGTTACCGATGCTGAAGCCCTGTTATCATTAGCAATTATAATAATTAATACACGTGGTTAGTCTTTGATATTATTTCTTTGGACAAGAAGACAATGGTGGGCGTACCAGCGTGTTGTCGTAGACCGCGAAGGCGTTGTAGACGACTTGGGCACGCGTGAAGAGCGAGTCGTGGTAGCACGTTGGCGGCAGCTCGTCGTAGACCGAGCAGTTCTCGCACCTACAGAACACAAATTAATCGCACACAGAAATTAGTCGTCAGGCGATTAATTTTAATCTCACAAAGAGACCCGGGATTAAACAAATTAGTAATCGCAAGATGATAAGCCACGTACGGTGCAGTGACGCCCACGAGTACGTAGATGCCCGCCTCCGAACACGCACACATGAACTTGTCGTGGGACTTGCTCGGGTCCACCGAATATAGTCGGATCGTGTTCACGCCGAGGTCCTTCATGACCTTGAGGTGCGGCGTCCAGACGGCCTCGTGGTCGTCCGCGGCCCAGTCGTAGTTGCCCACGTCGGCCATCTCGCCGGCATTCGGGCGTGGGTAGTACGCCATTCCCTTGAGTCGGAACTCCTCGCCGGTCTCCGAGTTGAAGAACTTGTTGCCCTTGGCCACGATCGGCGCGACCCAGGCGTCCGCTGGTTGCGTGACGAGCGCCAGCGCCGCGACGACCGCGAACGCCGCGCACGCACTGCGCACACTTGCTCCAAATGCCATGCTGTAGTTGCTGGTAGAGAGAGAGAGAGGGGGCTTGGTATTCTGCTTGAGAGACTCGAGGAGAATTGGGGAATGAGAGAGCGCCTGACACGAGAAGAGCACGCTTGTCCATGACTTCCAGGAGCTCCGTTGGATGGGCGAGGGAACTGGACAACACGATTTGACAGCTGAACTTTTTACGTTTTTCCCGCATCAATAGCCTTTTGTAATGCGTATTTGAAGGTTGAAGCAATTATCTTGTACGTTGAAGAGGTAGAATATGCCTAGTTGCAAGTATATAGAAATAATTGAAAGGTTTATGTAATATGTACAGGTGAGCGATTCGGATAAGTGGGTCGTCAGTCGGGAATATTCAGCACGATCGTGCGCTCGGGATTGGATAGAGCGCCCTCTCAGTACAAGAACAAAATCTCTCTCTACAAGAACAATTATAGAGATTAACCAATGAAAGGTCAGCAAAAAAACAGATAGTGGCTGGTTTGCAGGCAAATTAGAAATGTCGCGCAAAACAGACTCAACAAGGATTAAAATCGTGGAAAATGATACCAATTCGTAGTCATTTTTAGTCGCTGTACAGTACGAAGAGATACTTTCGCTTGCATTGTGTCTCTCTGTGGACACCTCGCACGCTTCTTTGGGGAAGTTCGCCAGAGTTGTCTCTTCGTGGCTGGCGATGCGGCACCCCCGTTCACTCCAACCAGACAGACAGACAACCTGATCAAGCCAGTCGGTCACCTGAAGTTTGGTGCAACGGCTTGATGATGAGCGGCTTCGCCACGCTTTGAAGTCGAATACTGTACTTGTGTGTGTAGCAGCAACAATAAAAACCCATTGTCAGCTTTCTGGTACCAGTATCAGAGTTGCTTCTTGTCTGTCGCGTTAATCAACGGCATGGACACACGCACTTCCGATCTTTCTTCCTCCACAATCTCTCGGTGCCCGATGGCTTCGCGAGGGGCGCTAGTGCATCATCATGAGCGGAAATCTATCAAGCGCAAACGTGCAAGTGAGACTCATGTGCTAGAACAGCAACAGTTTGTTGCCATCTCATTTCCTCAGCAACACTCTAGTTAGGCCACCCCCACAGACACAATCATTTTCGTTCTCGTTGTCCCATGTGTCAATAATATTAATAGTTGCAGACGGAAGTGAAGAGCAGATCCATTGGCGACCTGCGATCGCTATTAAATGCGACTCGAGACTCAGCAGCAGCCTGAGCTTCCCCTTCTCACTACTTGGTCCCATTTCCATTTATGATGAGGCTATGTATCACCTTGCATTGGCCCAAGGCCAAATCGATACTCATGTGTTGTTCATGTGTGGACGTATCCATGTATAAATACTAGTATCTGCTGAGCTATTCGTAGCGATTTTTCGCGACTTCGCGTAACTAGCTCATTTGATTGGTCCATAAACGATCCTCAAAGCTCAATGATTAGCTAAATTTGATGCGCGTCAAACCAAACGCCTGGGATCATGAGGTCTGGGACTCAACGCCGCGCTGCGCTGCTCTCAAGACTGCCTCCCACTCCAACATTTGCTGACCAGCAAACACCCAACACACTCACTCAGTATGGGTCTCTCCCGTCGCCTCACAGTGCTCCTCTGCCTCGTGGCCACGTCCTGGTCCGTGCCAAAGACCCAGGCCTGGGTGCCGCACATCATCACTAAGGGTAACAAGTTCTTCAACGCGGACACTGGTATCGAGTTCCGCATGAAGGGAGTAGCGTACTACCCGCGCCCGAACGCCGGCGAGTTCTACAAGGCGGACAACTACGACTGGGCGGCCGACGAGCACGAGCAGGTCTGGACGGCGCACCTCGACACGCTCAAGGAACTCGGTGCCAACACGGTGCGCCTCTACTCGGTGGACCCGAGCAAGTCGCACGACAAGTTCATGTGCGCGTGCTCCAAGCGCGGCATCTACGTACTCGTGGGGCTCGCGGCGCCCTGCAAGAACTGCGCGATCCTCGACGCTCTGCCACCCAAGTGCTACCCCGACGCGCTCTTCACGCGCGCCATGATGGTCTACAACGCCTTTGCAGTCTATGACAACACACTCGGCTTCTCCGTCGGCAATGAAAACAACCTGCAGAAGCTCGCAGGCAACAGGGATGGCACGTCCACGGCGCCCTGCGTCAAAGCTTTCCTCAGAGATGTGCGCCGCTATGCGTCGAGCTGTGGCGCGGCCTTGCGCACGGTGCCCATCGGCCTCGACATTGCCGACATCCCGCCACGCGCTCTCTGGTTGCAATACTACGACTGCAGTGCTGATGCAGACGAGCACACGCGTGCAGAGTGGTAAGCCCCAGCAGTGCAAACCCCGTGTGGCTGATTCAATACTTGGGACTCACCTAACCTATGGTTTTAAACGCTCAGGATTGGCTTCAACCCGTACGTCGAGTGCAGCCCCAAGACCCACACCAAGTACTCGCAGGCGGACGGGCTCCGGAACCTCATGAAGGAGTACGAGCAGGTCGAGTACTCGCGGCCGATCATGTTTGGCGAGTTTGGCTGCAACCTGGGCGACAACACGATCGACGGTTTTGAAGCCCAGCGTCCGTTCTATGACGTACGTTGCATCATTTTTCAGCAGTGCCGTGGAATTGAACCGTTGCTAACAAACAATCTACTTCTACACATCAACGACACCAGGCCCAGTGGATGAACGAGGAGAAAGAAATGACGGACCGCATTGTCGGTGGCAACGTCTTCGAGTTCACGACCGAGCGCATTCACGTCGAGGGCGAGAGTACGTTGCTAATCTTCTGTCTCGATCAATGTGTATCAGTCTCTAACAATGTCTGTCGCTTTCTTGTTTCCTGTAGAACTCACAAAGAAGAAGGACAACGGCAAGTATGGCATTGGTTACTTTAGCCCGGACAACTGCGACCATGACAAGATCCCATGCAAGTTCGTTGCGTATCCCGAGTTCACCAACCTTAAGGCCGCGTATACGTCGACCAAGAACGCGACGCTCTTGATGACGTCGTACACCCCGCAGCTCAACAAGATCCTCAAGTGCCCTAAGACGATCGACAGCGTGCTGCAGCCGACACCTAAGGTGCTGCACTTCAAGTGTTCGGTCGCACAGCCCGTGTGCGGCGGCGCTAAGGCGAACTCGTTCCCAAAGGATCCGCGGTCATTTATCACCATGGGCGAGAAGAAGAAGCCGTCGAATGCGGCGTCGACCATGGACCTCACGCCCAAGAAAAAAGTTGCAGCAGTCGTGACCAGTGCTGCGACGACACAGCGTGCGGTTGATAGCGCTCTGTACGCAGTGGCAGCAGCAGTAGTAGCGCTGTGGTTGCTAGTCTAGATTTAAAAAAAGGAAGTACCACGCTAAAGTTATTTATCCATTCGTCAGTATAATCTCTAATACACATGCATTCTTCGAAAGCCTTGGGCTAGGTCGGCGAGAATTATAGTGAAAATGGCTGTTGTCGTGCAATACTGAACAATAATGCATTTGTACACAACGAAGCACGTATGCTGGCGTCTGGTCTTTCTCTATCGCTACAGTGCCAGAGCAGCTCCGAGAGTGAGCGTCGTGAAGGTGAGCAAGAGGGCCTGAGTCGCTCGCACACCAGCGTTTTTCGCTGGAGCTGGCGTTGCATTGGACGCACTAGAGCTTGAGTCTGGGACCATCACCGTGTTGGTGCTCCCAGAGTGCACGGTGCCGGCGTTCGAGGACGATGAAGTGTTGGTCATGGAGACAGACGCACTCTTGTCGCCATTGTTGGACTTCTTGCCGTTGCACACTGGCTGGATGACCGAGCACTGCAACGTCGCGTTAACTATACAAATACAACAACAAAAATCATCACATGCCAACAATGTCAGTGAGAACAGCATTACTGAGTCATAAAGCAAAAAAACGATGATTGCGTAACGTACCTTTGGGTGTCGTGGGCAGGCTGACGCTCATTGTGGACGGGCACGTGAGTGTCGCAGTACGCGTGGGCGTGTACGTGTCCATCTTGAGAGTTGAACCCTTCGTGGTCGTGTACGCAAGCTTGAGGCTGTCGTACTCAGGGTACGGCGTGAACACGCACGGCACCGCGTCGTGGTCACAGTTGTCCGGCTGGAAGTACCCGACGCCAAATTTACCGGCGTCCTTGGCCTTGGTGAGCGCTGCATTTGAGAATTAACAAGCCTAATCAGTCACTGATCAACCGTGGAGGTATCTAAGCTAGGTACGCACTCTTGGACGTCCGCAGGTTGGCGATCTCGGTCGTGAACTCGAAGACGTTGCCGCCAACGATCTCGGCGGTCATCTCCGGTGCCTCGTTCATCCATTTCGCCTACATCAGCGAGCAGTACATCACGGTCAGTCCTGATCAATTCCCCAAAGTCCGAGCTTGGTTTTGAAGGCCTACATCGTGGAAGGACCGCTGGTTCTCAAAGCCATCGATCGTGTTGAGTCCGGCGTTGCAGCCGTACTCGCCAAAGAGCAGCGGCCGCGCGCACGCCGCCTGAGAATACTCCTTCATCAAATTCTTTAGGCCCGTCGACTGCGCGTACTCGACGTGCGTGATCGGGTCGCACTCGACGTACGGGTTGAAGCCCATCCTACATAATTAAATCAAATCAAATACATTCATCATAATCCACAAGCAGTGAAGACCCACTCAAAGCAATAAATAGACTTACCACTCAGCGCGGGTGTTCTCGTCGCTGCCCACCTGGCAGTCGTAGTACTGGATCCACTGCGCCCGTGGGGGGATGTCGGCAATGTCGAGGCCGATGGGCACCTTGCGCAGCGAGCTCGAGCAGCTCGCGGCGTACGCGCGTGTGTCGCGTAGAAACGCCTTGACGCACGGCGCCACCGCAAGGCCCTTGGGCATCAGATTGTTTTCGTTGCCGATGCTGAAGCCCTGTCATTCACAAATAAATAAATATCATCAGCACATGATTATTGGCACGCGGCTAGAAACTCGCAGCTTAGGAGAAGCCTCCCATAACCTCTACAGCATTGCTATACGTACCAGCGTGTTGTCGTAGACCGCAAAGGCGTTGTATACCTCCATGGCGCGCGCGAGGAGCTCTCCTGGGTAGCAGAGCGGCGGCAGCTCGTCCTCGATCGAGCAGCTCTTGCAGGGCGCCGTGACGCCCACGAGTACGTAGATCCCAGCGTCCGAGCACGCGCACATGAACTTGTCGTGGGACTTGCTCGGGTCGATCGAGTACAGGCGGATCGTGTTCACGCCGAGGTCCTTCATGACCTTGAGGTGCGGCGTCCAGACGGCCTCGTGGTCGTCCGCGGCCCAGTCGTAGTTACTCTCGCCGGCCATCTTGCCGGCGTTCGGGCGTGGGTAGTACGCCATTCCCTTGAGTCGGAACTCCTCGCCGGTCTCCGAGTTGAAGAACTTGTTGCCCTTGGCCACGATCGGCGCGACCCACGCGTCCGCTGGTTGCTGGTTGACGACCGCCAGCGCGGCCATGAGCGCGACTGCGACAGCAGAGGATCGGAGAGATGAGCCAAATGTCATTGTGCTTGCACTGCTGGTCTCTGGTAGGGAGCGAGTGTACGCCTGCGTGAGAGGCAGACGTGGGGTCCTCTTGGCGAATTCAGGAATGGCAAGCAGCATGTCCAAGGCCACATCGTGACGACAAGTCTAGGTGATGGGCATCAAGTAAACTCTATAAATTATTATTGTACTACTAGTATTATCCCTATTATGATGTCGAATTTAAGTATATTTGAAAATGAATCGACATTGTACAATGATACACTCTATGAATTCAAAAAGAAGTTGATTTGTTAGCTAAATAGTATGAGATTTAACATTTGTATATTAAATATAATACCTCGAAATTTCCTGTTTGAAAAAAAGAACGATCGTGAGTTTGGCCGATTTGTACTAGAGCTTGTATAATTCGGTCAAACTCACAGTTTAAAATCGTTTAAAAGCCCCATTTAAACAGAGACTTTGACCGACAATAGAGAACCTCGATACAAAAAACGCTGAATCGGCCAACGTCACCATTTTTTTCCGCCAAACAGACGAAAACCTGTAACATTCTTTTTTGAAAAAAACATATATTTATTTTAATTCAACTGTTAGCTAATGTTAGCTAACAAATGAGGCTATATAAAAATAGAGAAATGTTTTCAAATATATTAAAACTTTTTTTACAAATAGCAAACACAGGAGTCTTTGACTTGGAGTTTGTATTCTAACGGGCCAGACTGAGTTCTGGGATGTGAAGCTGGTGACGCAGAAGTGCCAACACATTTTATAAGTTTAGACTCAGCATGAATATATACAAGCCAACATGAGCTCCCGTACCATGCGTGGCCCTGCGGGTTGACCGGGAACGACCGCCTCTGCTAAGACTTCGGAAGCCGCGACCACGTCGGCAAGCGACACGCACGACACGAAGTCAACCGCGGAGGAGCAGAGCGCAACTAGCTAATGGAGGAGGATCATTGGGTGACTTGAACAGAATCGCTTTCATTTCGTCATCTTGCTGCGGGTTGCCAAGATGGTTACGACGCGCCACACCGTTGAACTGATCCATGTCTGCACAAGCCTCTGACACCAGCAGCAACGCTTTCGCCAGATAAAAGGAAAGCCATGATATGAAAAAGAGCTCTAGCTCCTGGAAGGCATACCTGCCGTCTTAGCTCCTTGTCAGTCTCCTGCCTCAGCCTTGGTGGTCAGCTCTCATCCTGCCTGTATCTGTCGTCAGCAGTGCGACTGCATCGCCGCGGCCGCTAGTGACAGTGATGAGCTGAGCTCGCTGCCCCCCCCCTTGACATACTAAGGAACTTTACAGCCAAGTCGACAGGTTCTGGCTCGGGCTCTCAGAAGTATGCGACTCTGTTTCCAGCGGTGTCCGACGCTAATGCTGGCACCAGACATCCCAAAGAGTAAAGCCGTCGCAGCGCTGGCGATCAGTGTCTGTAGCAGCATCGACTTGATACTGTGTCGAAACTTGAAAGTGTATTAAAGTGGCTCGCATATAAAAAACATGCCAAGGGCCATGAAATAGCAATCAGTCTACAGATACAAGGCAGCTCCGATCACAATCGAGGCAATCGTGGTCAGCGATGTGGCAGTCGCATCTGAGCTGCGGTACTTGCCACCAGCAGCAGACGAACTCGCCGCGTCCTTGATGCTGGTGGTCTTGTCACTCTCAAAGTCCAGCACGCCGCCTTTGCTCGTGTTGAGCTTCTTGCCGATGCACACGGGCTTGGCCACCGAACATGCAAGGATCTTGACTGCATGAGGCAAACAAGACAGTCAGATAACAAAAACCGTAAGGTTAGCTCCCAGTTTGACCAAGTTGGCTCAGCATTGGTTGGTTTACCGCCTGGAGTCGGTGGTAGCTTGGTGCTCATGGCCTTTGGACACTGAAGCACTTTGGTCCTCGTGGGCTTGAATTTGTCGAGCGTCACACTGGAGGGCTTGGTCGTCGCGTACGCCACTTGGAGGTTCTTGAACTCGGGATACGGCGTGAACTTGCACGGCACCTTGTCGTGGTCGCAGTTGTCGGGCGTGAAGAAGCCGACGCCGAACTTTCCCGCATCCTTGGTCTTAATCAATTCTATATAGGAATATTCACAGAAAGAATACCAGTAGTTAAATGTAATGCTGGTCAAGACAGATACACATATTGTAGCAACTCCTTCAAGACTCACTCTTTGACTTCTGGAGATTTGCGACCTCAGTCGTGAACTCGAAGACATTGCCCCCAACGATCTCGCCGGTCATCTCTTTCTCCTCGTTCATCCACTTGGCCTGATCAAGACAGACGTATCAATAGAGAATAAGTATGCGGACAAGCAAGAGCAACCAAAGTTAGGCCAAAGGTCGTACATCGTAGAAGGATCGCTGGTTCTCATAGCCGTCGATCGTGTTCTCGCCTTCGTTGCAGCCAAACTCGCCAAACATGATCGGACGCGAGTACTGGATCGCCGCGTACTCCTTCATGAGCGTCTGGAGACCGGTCGACTGTGTGTACTTGGAGTTCCCCTTTGGATTGCACTCGACGTACGGGTTGAAGCCAATCCTAGGTTTGATTTGATGATGCACCAGCACACGGTTGTTAGGAACGTCAACCTCGACCAGTGACTGAATAGCAACAACACACGTACCAGTCGGCACGCATGGACTCATTTCCGCCAATCTCGCAGTCGTAGTACTTGATCCACTGGTCGCGTGGGGGGATGTCGGCGATGTCGAGACCGATGGGTACCTGGCGCAGACCTCCTCCTGCGCAGCTGGTCGCGTAGCTTTTCGTGTCACGAAGGAACGCCTTGACGCACGGTGCAGTCACTGCACCTCCTGCGCCATGGCGCAACTGCAGGTTGTTTTCATTGCCGACGCTGAAGCCCTGCGAATAGGTACGTAATAGGTCAGTATATCAGGTAATTGTTGATCAAGGAGGATGCACTTAAGCCTCGCTTACCAGCGTGTTGTCGTAGACAGCAAACGCGTTGTAAATTAGTTGGGCTCGGTGGAACAGCTCGTCTGGGTAGCACTTTGGCGGCAACTCATCGATAATGGAGCAGTTCTCGCACCTGATCCATCAACAAGAAAGTGTAAATCGATAGAACCAAGGTATGCTGGGTTGACAAGTGTACTTACGGTGCCGTGAGTCCGACGAGTACGTAGATCCCAGCCTCCGAGCACGCGCACATGAACTTGTCGTGGGACTTGCCTGGGTCCACTGAGTACAGACGGATCGTGTTGACGCCGAGGTCCTTCATGACCTTGAGGTGGTCGGACCAGACGGCCTCGTGCTCGTCGGCGGCCCAGTCGTAGTTGCCCACATTAGCCATCTTGCCGGCGTTCGGGCGCGGGTAGTATGCCATTCCCTTCAGTCGGAACTCTTCGCCCGACTGCGAGCTGAAGAACTTGTTGCCCTTGGCGACCACGGGCGCGGTCCAGGTCGCCTGTGCGAACTGGTCGAGGCTCACGAGGAGGGACGACGCCAGCAGAGACGTCATCATGAAGGCTCGTCGTACAGTGGATCCGAACGCCATCAATATCAGTGGTGTGTGTGAGTAGCGCACTGTAGATGGTAAGTGGGGAAGTGAGGAGTGAGCTACTGTGAGATGGATGGAGCTCTTCGTTGTTTCATCCATGGTTGTCATTCCAGAAAAAGGACAGGTGACCATCACTCTGCTCTGCGATTGGGCATGTTTCATTGGTTAATCTTCGATCCGTTTCACTTTGGGTTTCATTGGTTAATCTCGGATTCCCTCTGTACAAGACACATGCGATGAGCTAATGGCTACATTGATTGCAGTGCTGTCGCTGTGAAGCTTCTTGTGCTTCGTTACGACGTCGCAGAGAGAATCCTGCTTGAGCCAAGAAAGGGATTGTGCGAAGCATTTTTCAGCGTTCTTGGTTCACTCACATCTTCAGCAAGAAGGTGTATTGTTGTGTAAAGAGCTCCCTCATTCAGGACGAGCTCAGGCGAAGATGTTGTTGTACCCAGACTCGACGGCGCCCTCGAACGAATTCTGGCGCGCGCGCACCTTCTCCTGCCCTTTGCGGTGGCGGCGGTACCAGCTCGTCTCGGCGGCGTACACGACCGTCTTTGCAGGCTCGTAGGTCTCATCAGCGGCCTCCTGGGACTGTGGTTGGTCCTGCTTGGCGAGCCGCGCCTCGAGCTCGTCCAGGATGTCGGCCATATGCTTGCGGGTCTTGACGGCCGCCATCTCGTCGCGCAGGTCCGTGTGCACGCGCAGGTCCTGGAAGAGCATCTTGAACAGATGTGCACGAACGATCTTTTCGCTCGCCGGCGGGAACTCCTCGGCGAACGCCATGTACTGCTTGGCGAGCGCGAGGAACGACGTGTTCTCGCCCGGCGCGTTGCTGTTCTCGTCCGCAAAGATCGCTGGGTTCTCCAAGATCCCCTCCGAGGTCATGACGCCGTCGGCGTTTGTGGCGTCCAGACAGCGCTGAATGTCCTCGGGAACCTCGATGCCGCCGTTCGCGATCACGGGGATCGCCAGTCGGGCTTTAATCTGGCGGATGATGTCCCAGTTTACGGCCTCAACGGCGGTCTTGTTCATCTCCTTGGTGCGGCCGTGCACAACGAGCATATCACAGCCGGCGGCCTGCAGCATATCGCAGAATTCGAGCGTTTCCTGCTCGTCCGGGAACATGCGGATCTTGACGGTCACGGGGATCGACAGATTGTCGCTCAGCGTCTGCACGATCTCGCGCACCACGTCCTTCTCCTTCATCAGGAACGACCCGTATCGGCCTTTGCGAGCGATGCCCTGTACAAATCAACGTATATACATCCAAGGTGTTAGCTATGCTACCATACACCATGGTAGCATGTTCAATAATAATTCATACTTGCGGGCAGCCGAGGTTGAGGTCCACGGCATCGCAGTGGCCCTCGACAAACTTGGCAGCCGCCAGGACGGTCTGCGGATCGTTGCCACAGAACTGCACAACAATATTATATTCGTTAGCAAACACCCTGTGTGATAAACAGATTAGCTACCGTAAACTACAGCCATTCGTACCTGGACGATGAGCGGCCGGTCGTGGATGTGCTTCTCAAACATCTTCTCTCGGTATGCCGGGCTCTCCGCGAACAGCCGGCTGTGGAACATAGGCGTGTAGCAGAGCTCGGCGCCGTGCTGGCGCGTGAGCATGCGGAACGCTAGCTCCGACTGGTCCACCTACAATGCACAAACAGTTGATGAGCTCTTGAGTAATGGTCACATACCAACCCATGGCGTCGTAAGTGTGTCTTGTAGGAAGAGATATAAGAAGCTGTGAGAGTGCGTACCATGGGCGCGACGATGCGCTTGGGCGCGCCGATCGCATTGTAAAACTCGTAGCCGCGCAGCTTCTTGGTGAGCGCGCCAATGCCGTTCGCTGGAGTCGCCATGCTTGTCTCTCACTCGCACCGCTTTGACCACGAAAAGTGATTGACAAACTGCGCCAGTCAGACATGATGGCCGTTTACTTGTTGCATTGGCAGTACAGCACTTCTTTTAGCCAATCAAAACAGTCCATTTTTATTTCAGTATTATATCGCTAACATTACCGGTATAAGCTGTGGTTAGGTTCGCACTATGTGTATACCTCTTTGTCAAGGTTATATAAATAACTTCGACAACCACTAATGACTAAAGGTACATTTTGTAGCTTTACAGTGGGTGGGGGCATCAAGGACGTTTTTTTGCCCCTATATATTTTTACATCAATCGATTCGTCTGATCAAGACGAATCGATCAAGGAGTCTTTTTTGCCTTTTGGTGGAATCAATGAAGAAAGATTTCTCCTTTTAAGGGGTGGTCCGCTCCTAATAAGGATTGGAATGAAAAACGCATCTCAAAATAAAAAAAACGGATGTATCCAATATAAATCTCTCAAAAATAAATGACGTGGCGTTCAAGTAAATTACAAGCGACGAAACTGACATTTTTGAATTTTAGTTTCGAAGTGATGACCAAACTTGACACAAATAGCAACATTCAGGTGACAATAGCTAGGTTGATGTTACCTCCGCAGCGACGCTGTGGGTATATAGTATGCCGACGCAATGCTGGATAACCTATAGTACGCATAGGGGTGAAAGCTTTACCTGGGGATGCTTCCGCATTGTGCGGTTGGGCTTGTACTTGTGCCAGAGCGGAGGAGAAATCCTTTTGTATGCAGTAATTTATATGTGTATGCTTTGGATGGCGGAGCTGTTGTTACTCTGAGGCACTGTCTGAGATATTATCGTCTTCATCGTCTGAATCTTCACTTTGCTCGTCCATGGCATTTAGATGGATCTGCAACTCGTGCAGTTGTCTGTTTGCTGCATCGATACAGCCTTGCACAATAGACGGTCGAACACTCTGAAACGCTCGGTCGAGACCCGTGTGGATGTCAGTAAACGTTGTACTTGTCGTGTGCTGTCGGCCGACTTCGCCCTTGACGATGACCCACACCATCTCAATAGGCTGCAGGTCGGAATGATGAGGTGGTGTATAGACCACGTCGTGCCCGTCCGCTCGCGCCATTTCGACGACCACTGGAACGACACTCTCCTTCATATGTCTTGATAGATGATCCCAAAGGATGGGTTTCGCAGCGCCGGGGGTACGACAAGCCCATATTGCTGAGAGGCGGCGAGAAGAGCGTCCTTTTTGTCGCCTTTCTTTGGAGCAGAGGGTGGTAGGACCTTGTAGTACTTGACGTTGTCCATGACGAGCAGGGAGTTGGAGATTCCGCGAGTCTTTAGGCACTTGAGGAGCGTTTCCATCCACTTCACGAAATAATCGTGGCAAAACATCCCGTGGTAGTCCTTAGTTTGCTTCCCTCGAAGACTTCAACAGAATCCAGTAGCAGCTCTGCTTGCTGATGCTCGACATGTTCTTCGTCCACTACGCCATGGTCTTTGTCCAAAATCGCTGCAATGAAGCAAAGTCAGCGTCCTTTGTGATTGGCCTTCACAGAGGTTTGTCTGTCGGGTCGAATAGCGAGTCGCTATGGCGTGCGTAGTGCTGGTGGATGTAGCTCTCGTCCATATACATAATCCGGTGCCTCGTAATCTCACTGGATGTCGTGCGCTGGACGTACTCCGCTCGTTTCAAATCGATTTGAGGTGATAACTTGAGCGCTGCGGCTTTATCTTCGCTTCTGCTGTAGCCGGCATCCTGGACAAACCGTTGAACTTGGTGCAGCGCGGTGTTCACTTGAGCTGGATGGGTCAGATCGAATGACAAAAAGCCGTTCTCGACGAGGAGATGCATCACGTCTTTTGCTTTCGTACGTGTGCATGTCTCGCAGCGGCTGCGTATGAAAGCGTGCACCGCTGCCTGAATCTCGGTGCTTTTCGGAAGTCTTGTCGTCTTCTCGCTTCTGTTAGCTGGTGGTTGAGAGACGAGGACAGTTTCTTGAGAGACGAAATCGGCCCACACCTTGGCGACGGTCTTGTTCGAACGCATAAGCAATCGCGATATCTGATAGGTGACTGACCCCTTCTTCGATACTGCAGGCGAGGGCTTGCGAAGATTAGCGTGAAGTGTCAGGATGTCGAGTCGCTCCTCTAATGTCAGAGCGCGACCACGATTATCGTTTACATACTGAATCGCCACGCTGCATGCATCAGCTGTTGTGAGTCGAGCTTTCTTGGCGTCTCTCGCATCGGGATGATCCTGCATGACTTGAAAGTACGTCGCTGTAGAATGAATGGCCAACGAACACGGAAATATGAGAACTCCCTCCAGTTCTTCTCTATATTGGGAAGATGGCTCTGATAGGCTTTTCTCTATATTTTTTTACTTTGGGGTCACTATTTCTGGAATTTGCTGTTGGTATTTTTGGTATTTTATAACTCCGATTTACTTTTGCAAGTACTGATGTGAGATTTTTTAACCGCGTTAATAACACGGTGCATTTCAAAACTGTGCAAATCTGTGCATAAGTGTTATTAACACTTTTGCACAGTTTTGCACAGTTTTTTTCCATTTGAAACATTTCAGCTCGAGTTGAAATTAAAACTGCTGCACAACAAATG